>JABFPB010006095.1:0-12449 GCA_022817645.1 Ceratoteleas bidentatus | reverse complement strand
CCCCCCCCCCCCCCCCCCCCCCCAGAGGAAAGGTGGAGTAAAAATTAGGGTTAGAGGAGGGAATTGAAGGGATTTTGGCAGTGGTTTGGTGCAAACTGTTTAGGTTGAAAGTTTTAGTGATTGAGGCAACTAAATTTTCGGTTGAGATTATTGATGTTCTTGTTAGACAAAGTCAATTTTTGGTTTGCAAAAGTAAATATTACTTGGACGTAAATAGTTTAGTTTGGAAAATTGTGGTAAATAATTTAGTTGTGTCGACTACATCGCCTTCTCTGTCTCTATCGGACAAACTTGGTTGGTATAATAAATCACATAATAAACTGTATTAAAGTGATGATCAAAGTCTGCTACCACGGAGTTAGTGTTTTTGTTATTTAAAAAATTATGAGTAATAACGAGATTCTGCAATTTTGGAAGAATGATTCTGCAAAATCGGAAATAATGATAGGGTGGATGCACCAGTGAATGGTCACTACCCAATGAATGGTCAGTGCATTAGAATGACAAAGATAGACAATACCTTTTAAATGGGTGGCTATTTACTGGTGCAAATCTTAGCTGACCATTCACTGGTGCCTTTAACCTATCTCCCAATTATGTCTCGTTAAAAATAAAAAAATTACAAACATGAACTGTTTTTATAATTTGTTAGCCAGTCCAGAATTAGAGAATCTCCCTATCATCAATTTATGATTAAATAATTATTTACACTTTTTATATTAATAAAAACACTAAGTCGGTGGTAGTAGAACTTGAACATCACCTTAAGCCAGCCCAATGAAGCGGTTCATACGACAGAATGTATTTCACCTTTCCAGTTAAAATCCGATTCCGCTGGAGATGTTACTTGTATATCGATCGATTTTTACAAGTCGGGATGATATCTCGTCACCCCACCACTGTGCAACAATGTTTACTTCAGCTGTTGATTGGTTAGGCTTGGGCGTCAAACCAATCAACGTGTTGCGTGGTTGTGTCTTGATGACTGGTACCACGAGAGTTATATTCATTAAAATTGAGTGAAAATTAGTAAAATTTCCTTGCATTTTTTGGGAAAATCATCAGTCAGATAAAGTCGATATTGTTTGGAATCATTTTAGGTTAGGACAACGAAGAGTAATATCCTTAAAAAGGTATGGCTTTGGATCAAAAGTTAGTACTCAGACAAATAGTTCGCTGGGATTTAGAACATGAGTTTTATCCGAAGGTTCTGACGTTGTTCGGATAATACTACGTCAAGTGGTATCCCGAATTCGGCGTTCGCCGTTGTTACAGACTAAATATGATCACGTAAATATGCATTCGTTCATGAAGCTTGTGGATTTAAAATTAATGACGAAGTTTCGATAATAGTGATTATTTAGATATGTGATTAAGGAAAATAATAGCCATCATTGTCATATAACAATCAGGCTAATTGCAGTGAAACAGATTTTGCGGATTGTTATTATTTAAACGTTTCTTCAACTTTTTAAGAAATAAAATATTGACAGATAGGTAACCAGTTATTCTTGTTTCTATGAAATTAATAATTTAGATTGACTTGTTTGCAGATTTATAAGAATATTACTTTTCATATAAATATACATTTGCTGTAAACTGATACAGAAATATTTATACATTTATTTGGTGGGTTATATTCGTTTGAAAAATAATTGAGGCATATTTAGGATAGATAAAATACGTACATTCAAATAATGGTGAAATAAATACTGGGAAAACAATCAGTTGGTAATTCAGTTGGTAATGTATCAGACAGTGGAATACCAAAAATGATTACAAAATAAATGAATATAGAATAGTAAAGGATATGTGATCGTTAAAACAAATAACGTTTCAATTAAAAATTTGTTTAATTAAACATATAAAATTCATGCTTAGATAAAGCAGGTATCTCACGTTTGGAAAAAGGAAAATTAAATACCATAAATATGACGTTTGAAAAAATAAACAAATGATATGCTGACATAAATAATGCTCATATTAAATTTGCCCATATTAATAATGCTCATATTAACTAATTCTTAATTTTGTTATTTTTTGAACGTCATATTCATGTCATTCATTTTTTTCCCTAACCCAATTTAAGAAATATTTGTTTTGACGGTAACTTATCACTTACAATTCTATATTCCCTTCCATATTATTTACTTTCGATTTTACAAGTGCTGTTTTCATTTATACTTTTTATTTTACCCTGTAATTTTTTATTTTTCTTCTTCCTGATTCATAAATATCAACTGGTTGTTTGCTCAATATCTATTTCTCCGTTATTTGAATGTGTGCACTTTCATTTTGGCGCTCGACCAATTATATTTACTTTTGCTCATTTCAAATTATCTTTATTTTTATTAGCTACATTAACTATATCATTAACTATATTAACTCAGATTACTAATTGTTTATTTTGTTAGTTCAACTTGATATTGATTTCAACAATATTGATTACCATTTCATGTAATTTAATAATTGTAATTTAAAAAACCAAGATACACTAAATTCACTGTGTATTTCACAGATTTAATTTCATGCAATTTTAGTTACTTTTACTTTTTGTAAGAACCGCCTTGACACTTAGGGAAGTGCTTGGATAACACTTTATTTCTTTCTGTGTATTCACTCCAAGTAATCTTTTTAAATGCGAAATGTGTCAAAAACGTCAAAAAGAAAAGTGGAGTTGAAGAAAATTATTACTCAGAGTGAGCTTATTAGAAAGCAGTTCATTCTTTTACAAATAATTTTTCTTAATTACATTTGAAAATTAATTACTATTATATAATTAAATTCCAGTACCACTATAAAAGAACCGTTTAAACTATGTAATACACATTTACTGGAAACCTTTTTGTATAATTCCATTATGAAACATTCCTCGCTCTTAAAACAAACAATATGTTTAAAAGTATTTAATGTTTTTAAAATATGGTTTTTTAAAAAGAAAAAAACGTTACTGGAATTTCAAGCCCGTAATAATTTATGAATTCAAGTGCTTTTCATCATTTATTAGCACATTACGGAATGGAAACATCGTGAAACTGTACGCCACAGAACGGAATTTCTTTTTCAATCTCTCCTTTTGCCTTCGATGGCGCGGACTCTCTTAATTCGGCCATAATTTGTCTAAGTGCTTCGGACAAAAATGGCGACGGATTTCCGGGCACCACTTTCGTCGATTCCGCGGGCGAATCGCACCTCAGGGCGATTTTTTTTCGCGCTTTCGAACGCGTCACTTCGTTCGAACGGTATTTCGTCTTTGTTGGAAACCAGACCGGACCGACGTAATTAATCGCGGGGCAAGTGCTAAATGAAAGAATTATCGATTGAGGCGTTCTACGCGAGGAGTTTTATTTGCGTGTTTTTTCGTTTAATTTCATTTTTTTCATATTCGCTGAATCCATTATCAGGAGATAGGCAAAAATATTGAGCATTGTGCCGGGGATTGAAAAAAAAGAATTCGGAACAGTAGAATCGCATGAAACGTCCGCAAAATTTTAAATAAAACCATTTTGAGGAATAAAAAGAGAAACACGTATCAGACCAAATTCATCAAAGAGTGGCAACGCGCCGTGGAACAATTTCAAATTTTCGGCATGAATAACCGCGGCGATTAGAAACGGAATAATAGAGCAAAAATTGAAAAAACGCGGCGAGTTTACGGCCCGCGTTTTTTTTCTTGGCGAGTTGCGGATTCACGGCATTTATCGGCGCGAATATGCCCAGTTACAGCCGATTGAAGGAAACGATGGCGCTGCGTTCGATTGTGTATCGGATTTTTCGATTTGCGCGCTTTTACGTTGTTTTGAATAAAACACGATAAAGCAATTTGGTAATTAAAATATTGCCATTCAGTCTAGCTTATACGAAGCGGTGAAGTGACGAACAAGTTTTGGGTAATTTCACAGATTGATTACTGGCCGGATAATTTGCGGGAAAGTTGTTTTTCAAGCATCGTTTCCGGCGGGTATTTCGCTTTGAATAAAAATATCGCGCTCGTCGAATTATTCGATTCACGTGTGATTCTTATTCGATCAATACTCGCGTTTGGGCTTTTAGTTTCGTACAAATCATGCGAAATTTAATGATGTTTAATGAAGTGTACCGACCGGTGAGTTCAGAGAAAACGGTCGTTGAATGAACGAGTGGCGTTGACTTTGGTCAATTAATAATTATTTAATGTTTGTTAATTGTTTGGGGCAAATGCTTTCCGGCTAAACGTAATTTTAAAACTTCGTCTGCCAATTGGACGCAGTAGCGATGGTGAAAAACGTGCCGCTAAAATGCACTTGTTTAAATATCTTCCTTTGTGTGTACTTTTCCTAAACTTCGTGAAACCCATTTTATTGCGGCCGAGCGAATTGAATGTGCTAAAGAAATAAATGTTAATGCTTTAAATACACACTGAAAGCAATAGAAACTGCGATCGATATTTTGCGGAAAATATTATTAACGGACATTACCTTTGCTCGGCTCGTTTTCTTGTATTTATTTGAAACTTTATTCCTCCCACATGGAATACAATTCTATTCCATGCTAACGAGTTTTCTAACACTTCATAACCTATAACTGTTCTTGCGAAATAACGTGGATGACAAAAAAAGGTTTAATTATAAATGGAATGTCAATCGATGGTACAGCTTTCTGAACTGTCCCATCGTAAAAGATTTTTTCGATGTTCCAAACTGTTCCATTTTAATAATTCTTTCCAGCTTTTTTTAAGAGTCGGGGCACAACATTTTTCCCCGAAATTACAAAAGTTTTTTCGCCAGCAAGCTATTTACATCGTGACAAGACGTTAATAATTTATCGGTCGTCGCAATTTTTTGACAGAACCCGCTCATCAATAATTCCACGCGGCTGACAAACCGCGTATTCTGTCTTTGCCGGCATGTATTATATAACTGCGAATTTTTTTCTCACTGCTGGTATCGCGTAATTCTGCATACCCCAAGTTGACGTTTACTTGTGTGTCTCGTTATTTTCACACAGGCTGCCACGTGAAAAGCACAATACGCGTTTTTATTCTTGTTAGAAGATTGACTGTAGCTTTTCCGCAATTGAAACATTTTCGCCATAATCCTCTTAGATGGATTTAAATTAAGTCGAAATGCAACTCGAAGGTACGTTCGTAGCCGAATTGCGTTACTGATGGGATTGAACTGTTCTGTCTAAAGAAAAGAGCTTTCTCGTGTGAAACGTCGAAGTTTAGTTGATGTTATTAAGCCCTGCGAATCATTTATTGACGCCGTTCCATTATCTATTTCTGCATTCCGCTAGAAATAGTGTAGTAAAATAACATTACAGCGCGGCGTCGGGGTGGGCTGCGTGTATCAGCGTAACTCGCCAAAATTAGGAAACAAATTACGAAGTTAACGCGATTAAAATGAACTGCTGGAAAATCACTGACTTGCGAGCGCCCGATAAATAATGATGACGTCGAATGGTTCATCAAAAATGGATGCCGCGCGAAAACAAAGTTTCCAAACTGCGCTTCGGCGAGGACCGAGTGACTATCGCGGCTGTTTGAGTCGAGCGTTGCAACCATTTTACTTTTTCGCGTCTTACTGCAGAAACATTTATTTGCACGAGTTGTCTTTTCTTCGCTAACAGACAAATACCGACATTCACGCTTCAGTCGTGCGAAGGATTTCCTTGTCTGAATTATCACCATTTCGCCAATTACCTGCCATAATGTGTAGCTTAGTTAGTTTATTTATGGGTAGATAGGGAAAATATTAGCTGCTAGTAATTGATCTGGTATGCTGTAAAAAAGTCGGTAACTTACAGGGTCGTTTAAGTATCTTTGAATATTGCACAAGAATTTGAAAAATCAAGTAAATATACTTTAAGTTTAAAGTGAAAACTAGCACAATTAATTGGTGAACTTAATTCAATTAATATTTTATTATTATCTAATTCAACAAATATTTTAAATAACTCTGATAACATTTAAATTTTAAATAAAATGTTTAACCATGTAGCAGTTATGGGAATAAATCAAATAATAATTACTATTATTCTATAAATCAAATAATAATTACTATTATACTATTAAGAAAAAAAATGTTAAAACTTTTAGTGTCTTTTTCATCAAAAAACATATTCGTTTGAGAAGTCTTATAAAAAGATACCTGTTTTTATAGAATAGTCTAACTATAGTTTTACAATTATTGTTTAAAATTAAAGCTTAATATACAAAAAAATATTCTTCTACTCATGTCAGGTATACATACTCGATTTTTTTGCAGTCTACTTGAAAGATGGGTCAAATATGGATGAGTGAACATTTTATTTTTAATATCGTATATTACAACTCCTTCACTTTTTAAAATATTTGAAAGTACGTAAAACATTTTCATAATTGATCATTTAAAATACATAAAAAGTGATACCCTACGTTAAACCGGCTCGTTCGCTGCAAATCCTTTACCTTCAAAAATGATGTATTCCAAGCAACACGGACATTTAATATAAATTATGATCGGAGTACCCATTTTTTCGCGGCATTACACATTTGATCCGTCCCTATTTCTCCGCTGGAAAAGTGTGTTTTGACGTTCGCGCATTGAAATGACGGGTTCGTTATCGCATCAAAGTAGACTGCGATTTTCGCTTTAGCGTCGAAAAATGTTGCATTTAAATGAATTGTTAAATACGTATCAGAAGCGAGCGGAATTTCGTCGTTCGGTTTTTGTAATTTCGCGTTTCAAAATATTCACACACACGCACATACACACCCAGGCCACAGTTTTAATTTATGATTTATTGCAGTCGTTTCTTGCCTGACACGTGAGCAATCGTGTATCGGAAAATAAATTAATTCCTGACGTTCGTATGGTTTCAGTAATACACGCTGATGCTATTTTTGATCTTGAGCGAGATTGCACTTTCCACAATTGAATTTTCATTCCGGATTATTTTATCAATTATGAAGATAGCGCATTCTTTATGAATTTGCGGTGGCACGCGACATCCCGTATTTCACGTTATTATTGTCCATTGTAGAAATTGAATCCGTAATACGGTCTTGATTCGGTTAAAACCTGACGAGGCTCGTCGCGCGTATTTTTTACCGTTTTTAATGGCGGTTTTATGGGGCGCGCTTGATGACATGACAGTCCGACATGTCGAATTCTTTGCGCCCTCTGTCATCATTTTAATACGTCGAAGATTTTCAATCTTGGCTTGAATCGAGACCAAGTTAAGCTCGATTACCATTTCTTTGGGTTTAATTTACTTTTGATTAGTCAGTTACGTTATTTATTCTGGTACAGCGAGGGCTTTCGTTAATTTCAATCGCCGTTAAACATTTCGTTAAGGTTAAGTCGGAATAACGCAATGTTAAATAAATATTAACGAAGCTGCTAATCGAATTACAGTAGTTCCTATCGCGTTTCGTAATAGCGGTGGATGTATGGAATGAAATATTGCGTGTTTGGTATGCGATTAGTAAGTTTTAGTTATTATGGCCCTAAAAACGCACTGTAAATTATTAGTGATATCTGCTCAAATTGACTTTTGCGGAGTAATTTTCGCCGAACAAACAATATAATATATTTGTGGTGCACAAAGGTTGCGCTTAGAGGTCATGAGATAACGTAGCCCAAAGGTCAGATGGGAACAATATATCACGGTTCCATTTCATAATACTGTAATTGCCGTATCAAATTTTAATTTCAATTTAAAATAAACGGGCGTCTAAAGACCGACGATTGACTTTTGTATTACCTGTATCATTGTTTATTGGGTGGGCGGAAATTAAAACGGTGAACGTAATAGTGATATCAATTAAAATGTGAAAATTAATAGGTCAAGTTATGCGATGAACTGCATATTATTATTCGTAATAAAGTATATCATGCCGAGTTTAATAGCCTTTTATTGCCAGGTGAATCACGTACGTATTACATTTAATGGTAGTACACATTTTTCCCTTGCAACCATTTTGATTTAATTTATGATTTAATTAATGATTTGACTGCATGCATTTGAAATGATAGATGACAATAGTAAGTTTCATGCACGTACTATGAATCACTATATATTCTCCAAATGTGAAACATCTGTTAGCACGAACCAAACATTTGCGGCGAATATTGTAATAAATATGCTGTTACCAGAATTATTTTGTACAAGTTGATACAACAAATAGAGACGAAAATTGAGAATCGCAAGAAATTATTCATTTGTAATGGATATTGTTTGTTTGTATGATGATTTGATAAAATACCTTTGCAATGAACTTTATGTCGCTTTCGAGTTTTTAAATGCATTACAACAAGAAAACAACCAGTTTTGTCTAAATAAAAAGTAATTCAATGTTATTAATTTGATTTAAAGTAAATTCGCCAGAACCGAGCTGAAATTTGATCGCTGCATTTTATTAAATGGTCATATTTCAGAGATAAAACTGTGTATGTAAAAATTGTCGAGTCTTTACCGAAAGTTACGTAACTTTAAGAAAGAGTACTTTCAGAGTAAAAGTCAATTTGGTTTCCAAGTTGGAAAAGCCCGGCAAATGATGGTGAAAAATGGCGTTTAAAAAATTATGTCATAACCAAGCTATCGCGGCATAAATAGGTTAATGAACATCCCCTGGAAAGTCGCCTCTCAATTTCAGACAATCTTGATTAGAAATCTTGAATTTAAATCTTTATTTCAAGTGCGACTCCGTAAAGTGTAGTCGGAAACTGGTTTCGGAAGTACAAATTTCATCAAGATTTAATCGGGAATATGACAGTTTCCGGGGGATGTGGAAAATTTGTTGAAAAGCAAGGCGTTTTCCCGACACAATCAGATCAACATTTTCGACCCGCCAGGAAACCCATTTCGATCCGTTTTTCCACTTTTTAAAGTTACGTCAAGTTTTACTCGGGAGTTTTATCGGTATCTGATGATCGCAACTCGACCTGACTAAAATGTAAACTCCTTCAGCTTTACGTTTCCCTAACTGCGTATCAACGATCGCATTTTCGATTTTGTCGCGCGACGAATTATTTTGCGAGATATAATTACATTCAACGAAAATGCTCACCGTGACGTTCATAATTTGCACGGTTTCGTTAGACGAGAAGTTCGCTTTGTTTCCAGCTTCGAATCCACGTTAAGGGAAAAACTGACTAACACATTCGCAAGTGCATTTCCGTTGTAAAAATTGTGCGGATAAATACAATTAATGTCGCAGAACATAAAAACGACCTTTTATTATCTTTTTGCTGCCTTAAGCATGAGTTTATAAAGTGCGATAAAGTCGTCATTTCAGAAGGAATGCTGCGTTGGACTCTTTTCAGGGGAAAAACTTAAGAAATTGGATAAATTAAAATGTGTAATGCAAAAGTGTCCCATTTTCCCTAAGTCGACGAATCCTCGATTTTTCTTACTGGAATTTCCGTCGCGTCGCTTCGCTTTCGTCGTTCATAATTATAATAATAACGATATATTATTTGCCGCGAAAAATTTGCGACACACCTGGGAGTCAGCCATTAGAGCTGCTGCGCGTCGAATTCGCGCAAGAACGCGGAACGATTTTGTTTGTGTATGACGAACATAATTTCTCGGTCGAAGGAATTTACTCGCGTTTAGAGAATGACTTATTTCGATTAACTCGCAAAGCGCGCAATCCGATTAATATTTTGAAAATGCACAGCGCGCGTTTAATATAACAATGTCAGAACGGGTTTATCGTGGCACACATATTCGCGTTTTTATAGCCAGAAAAGCGCGAAATATTTGTATTAGATAAAATGCATTTTTGTTTATTTATTCGCGATACGTATCGGCTTAAAAAGATATTCGCGCGATAGTCGGGGAAAACAGCGATTGGGGTAAAAAATTTAATATAGCGTTTTACATGGCTCGCCTGGGCGCAGCGTTACAATCGAAAAAGCGAGTGTTTTCAGGTCCCGTCCCCTTGGCGCTTAGCCAAAGATTCGGTTCAAAGGTAAAACTGTAATTACGGAAAAGCTTGTCAATAATAACTCAGCCTTAATTGTCGCTTTTTATTGTTCGCTTTTCGTCCGTCGATTAGCGCTGCCGAAACGCGGCAAATGAAGTTTTCGCGCATTAAATAAAAGTAATAAATTGGCGATCCGACGAAAAAGGCGGAATTTCTTTAAGCCCCGCTCATTTCACGCGGAAAGACACACTGGTAAAACGAAGGAAGTCCGGGAAAAACATTTCTCGTACACGGATTCTCTTTTAGGAATCTCTTTGAGTGAGCGAGCTCAGTTACGTATTTTGCAAGTGAGCGCGAGAAGAATCTATTCTCCAAAGACTCGGAACTTAGCAGATTCACGCGATAAAGACGAGAAATTTACTGGATCGAAAGTAATGATTATAAAAATGCAGCCTTTCATTTCTCCCTTTTTTGCGATCGTAAAAGCGCGCCGGAGTGCTCGTATTGGTGATTGACAGTCGGTTAGCGTTCGATGTTTATCGTTAGACATTTCTTTTTGCTGATCGTGGATCGACGGAATGTTTATTTTATTGACGAAAGGCGGTCGTGCGAAAAGGAACGGCTTTTTTCATTTGTACGTCGAACAAGATTTTGCATTCGCGATGGCGTTCGTTCATTAGGCAGAAGCGAAATTGTTTTTCGACCATTTTTTTTCACAAGAACTTGCGATATTTGTTGAAATCTTTTTCCGTAAAAAACACGTTACGCGACGAGAGCTTTTTTCGGTGATTTTTTTATTGCGCACTGTTATATAATCGATTAATGTACGATAGATACATCATATGACTATCAATTTCGTCGGCAGTTAAATAAAAAAACGCGAAATTCGGTCGAACTGGGAGTCCTTCAGTGAACCGCTGATTGCCTTGAAAATAATTAAGACCGCGTAATTAAGATTTTCACCTAAGGGCCCTTGAATCAGATAGTATTATGCGGCGCAGTTCCACGAAATAAAACGGAATGACCGTAACATAAATTTGATTACACTCTAGGAAGTCCTGGAATGTATGGGCGGTGCCTAATTTTGACAATGAAATGAATCTCGTTGCTCCTTCATAATCGCGGATATTATTGAAGAAAATGGAAGTGTCGCCATAAAAATCAGACATAATAACGACGCCTCCCTTGGCCCGCGCCTAATGAATAAGTTGGCGGATTTAAACGAATTTAAACGAAGCATGCAAATTTCTTGCGTTCATCGCTTTCCACGTCATTAGCTTGAGATTGGTCTGTCTTATCTTAGAAATAGATCTCGGATTAAGTGCGGAAACTGGTAAAAGTAATTTTGGGGTGATATTATATGGATTCGCCGGACGCGGAAGTTTATTTCTTCGTAATGGACTTTCGCGAGGTTTTTTAATCCCGCCGACTCCGATCAATCTATTTTTCTCGATCGCATTAACGCGTGTAAGGCGCTTCTTACACGTTTTCGCGACACAATCGTGTTTTATCTCAATGTGTCATTGGGATTTACGATCCCGAAATTTGCCTCCCGAAATATAGATCTCTGATATGCCGAGTTACGTTGAATCTTGCGTCCACGTTATGGCTTCAATTTTAAAACTCGCAATCGTTCGTTTTCGCTAATTCCATTACGCCGACGAAATTCGCGCGGCCGAAAAGTTGGAAAATTAGCATGCCAACTGGCGCGTCGATTCCGCTGCCAAACACTGTAAATTAATCACGAATCGTTATGGATTTATCGATTTCCCATACGGGAGCGACGTTGTTAATTCGCCGGCGACAACAATTTTGGTTTACAGTTGTTCGTGAACTAATACCGGAGCTAAGTAGATGCAGTTTCGGTCTTGACTTTGCGCGGCCGAAATGCAGACGGCTGATGATGGTTCCTTCGGAGTGATCCGATACTGGGCCAATATTGGAAGTTCAATTATAACATTCTTGGCGCACAGGCATTTGCGATACACAAATTGTGCGATCGTTTTTCTTATCTAAACTGATGTAATAATGCGTCAGTGCGCTGGTCAGCGTATTTTACGAAGTTTCGGCGTTGAAAGAATAACCGTAGTTTATCCAATAGCGCTGCAATTCGGTACTGTCGTGCGATGATGACGTACAATGCGGAAGAATCCGCGGAATTTCGAGTGCCGATAATTGGCATGAATCTGTTTGCCAATCTGAAAATTCGGGTCCGCGACTTCTCGTGGAGGATGGTTTGATACATAATGGAGAATAATAGTAGAGGGTACTCGCTAAAAAATGTTTGATGTTAATATTAATAATGCATTATTAATATTAACATACATTTTGTAAATCTCTGGCAGTTTTTTTCGACTTTTTCGAAATATCTTATGGAAATAGATAAAGTAAATTGAAAAAAATTGCTGTCTCCTACTGGGCTTAAAATGGGTTGAAAAGGATGTGGCTCAAAAGTGACATTGATAAAGAAAAGGATTTGGAGTTCTTCAACTATTTTCTTCAACAGTTAAAAAACGAAATAAAAACCTTTCATGTAAAATTTAGAAAAGAAAAATGG
>JABFPB010006094.1:0-12433 GCA_022817645.1 Ceratoteleas bidentatus | reverse complement strand
GCTGGAATAAAGACATTTGAAGATTTTGATTTAGTATAAAATGTAGCTAATTTTCTTTGTCCAACAATCTTTAGAAGAAGTATAATTTTGTCAAAACGTTTGGTCATTAGTTGGGTATGACCCATTCGATCGAAAAGTGTTGACCAAACCTAATTTGGGCAAAGATTTTTGGCTAAAAAGTTTTAGCAAAACCTCATTTAACCCAAAACTTTTGGCCAAAAATGTTTGATCAAATTTAATTTGGTCAGTAAGTTGTATCCGAACCTCATTGTACCTAAGTTTTGGCCAAACGTCATTTGGTCCAAAATGCTTGGCCAATCCTCATTTGGCCCAATATGTTTGGCCAAACCTCACTTGACCAAAAAGATTCGCCCAAACCTAACTTCGTCAAATAGTTTTTGCCAAAAAATTTTAGCAAAATATTTAGCCCAAAAGTTTTGGCCAAAAATGCTTGATAAAATCCAGTTTGGCCAAAAAGTTTTAGCCGAACTTCATTGTACCTAAATTTTGGCCAAACATTATTTGGCCCGGAATAATTGGCCAATCCTCATAGGCCCAAAGTGTTTGGCCCAAAACGTTTGGCCAAACTTCACTTGGCCAAACTTCATTCGCCCAAACCTAATTTCGCTAAGAAAATCTACAATCCTCTTTCCTCAAAAGAATCCCGACCAAACTGCATAGTTGACCACAAACAGAGGTCAGCTCCCCAAAATACTCCTAAAAACCTTGCCAAACTCTTCGCACCGACTAGATAAAGCGGAAACCAATATTCGCAAGCGATAACGGCTCGGGTCGGGCTGCGCCAGGGATCCGGTTGGAGGATGCCAAAAACGGGTCGTTTTTCGGCGTAATCCCCATAAATTGCCCGCTCCTAGTTTGCCGTCGCGCTCGGCATATTATTTGCCGAAACGCGCCTGGCTGTTGTCAAATAGCGGTCCGCCCCTGCGCTCGGCGCAATTTAACGTTGACTCGTAAAACGTGCGCCCGATAAGCCCGTTTCTGCCGCTTATAAAACACTCGACGCGCGCCTTGCATCGAGGACATTCACGTTCCGCCGGGCTAAAAAAGAGACAATGAAAATCAACCGGTCCTCGGTACCGTTCCTGCCGCGCGCGCGCCGCGTCTATCCCCCGTTCAATTTCTTCTCACGGGCGTATCATTTTCGTAAACCCGTGATGTCATCCGTGTGACTAATTCCGGACCGTCGTTTTCGAAATCTCGACGGCTCATCGCGGAATTAATGAGCACCATTATCGACGTGCTTTGATCGAAAGGTGTTTTGGTCCGAGTCTAGACGGCTGAGAAAAAGTGGCTGGAAAATGGCATGACCAAAGCGAGGTGAAACCCATTTGGTCGAGAATTTTTTAGCGAAGCGTCTAGCGTGTTTGGTTAGAGCGAATATCGCGTTTGGTCGGTCACATTTTGTTTAGACTTATTGATCAAACATTGTTCTATGAATAGGTTTGGTTGAAAGCTATTCGGGAAAGTGTTTAGTTAGGTAGATTTGACTAAAAAGTAAACTCGTTTGGTCAATGGGAGACGAATAAACAAGTTTGACAAACTATATTTGGAAAGATTTGTCATAAATTAATTTGTAGAAAATATTTCTTAATTTAATAAGCTAACAAGATTCATTAGACAGATTTAGGGTAGTGTTTAGTTAGGTTCATTTGGTCAAAAAGTCAACTTAAGGACGTTTGGTCAATAAGATATGAGGGAATAAATTTGGTTAAAAGTTATGTCTAGCTATATTATGCCTGAAATATCTGACACAACTTATCGAAAATATTCTGGATAAATTAGTAAATCAAATAATATCCATTAAAAAGATTTATGTAAAACGATTCGTGGACTTTTTTTGTCAAAGTCCTATGACCTATGATTTAGTCGAACAAAAATATAGCAACTAGACTTAAAAGCATCTGATTATAAAATAATTTTAGCCAAAAGGTCATAATAACATTCATTTGGCAACAATGTTAAACTGGAAAGTATTAATTAAACTACGGTGCGGAGCTTGTTGACCAAACCGATTCAGCCAAAGGTCATTCTCTCTAAAAATGCAGCAGCGCCTTAAAATTCCAACATAATTAGCATCGTTACTGCAACTTGTGTCGAATTTTCGCGTTCCCCGACGCGAATTTACAATGTAATACGTTCGCATCCATCCACTTGGTTAAGTACATAATTTCGGGTATCGCGTGTATCGATGCATTTAACATCTAGACTTTCTCCCACGGATTACGTAAGGCGTGCGACCGAAAATAATGCACCCGTTATGAATGCACGGGATTTTTCGTTCGGCCCGAGCCGGGCATTTTCCGATGGGACTTGCGCTAATAGATACCACGGAGTCACGGGTTTGTGACCGCGTGCGTTTGTGCGTTGTACCGTAACCGGGGTTCGCGTTACGATCGGAGCAGGAAGCCGAGCGTTGATCTTCGGATATTTGCTCCAGCTCGGAGTGTCAAAAACCCGTGTTTTCGCAGCTCCTTTATGCACGAAGAAAGTGAAATCGATTATCCATAGCTTGGCAGATAAAATCTTTAATTGATGTTTTAGTCACGCGTACCGTTATCTTGGAGATATTGTATCTGGGATCAAAAATTGGATTACGATAACGGAAGAAAGGAAATACGTTACTATGAGTAACGTGATTTATGTTAGACGGTAAATATTAATTTTTTGGCCGAACTAATGTTTTAGTTTAATTTGAATCAATAATGAAAGAAATCAAAAAGAACTCAATCCGTTTTCGTCGAATTGTTCCATTAATTCGCATTTGGCCAAAATTTTGTCTCAAAATTCATTTGGCCAAAATTTTGTCTCAAAATTCATTTGGCCAGAAATTTGTCCCAAAAGTCATTTGGCCAAAATATCCCAAAATTCATTTGGCCAAAATTTTGTCCTAAAATTCATTTGGCCAAAAATTTGTCCCAAAATTCATTTGGCCAAAATGTCCCAAAAGTCATTTGGCCAAAATGTCCCAAAATTCATTTTTCCAAAATGTTGTCCCAAAATTCATTTGGCCAAAAATTTGTCCCAAAATTCATTTGGCCAAAATGTCCCAAAACTCATTTGGCCAAAACTTTGTCCCAAAATACATTTGACCAAAACAATAGTTTAAACATTTTTGGCCAAATATTTCCCACACTTCATACTAGTAACTGCAAAATGTATGTCTTTACTGATATTTTAGCTTTACGAGTGGCGAAATCGATTTCTACCACACCAACCGAAATGATTCGTTTCGACCACGTCACTTGAAAATTGATTAATTTCCGTCGGCATCAATTCTTCGGGCGCCAATCGTTCGATTCTGTGGCAGGGCTACTTTAATTAGCCATAAAGCAAAGAGGCCAGTAGAAACGGCGGATATTAATTGATCAACCTGTCTCTGGACTGGTTTCGACTTTGCTTGACCGCGCCTGGGCCGCGCTTTTGCCGATTTTTTCGACTAACCATTCGTATCGGGGTAACATTATTCGCAAAACGACATTAATTATTCCACGAAACGGACAAGTATTGGCACCAGTTGTGCACTCGAACTTTCACTCCACGCGCTACTTAATAAACGGTATCTCCTTTTTTTCGATTTTACGAACACCAGTGCATATAGCTGTGTATATACGTAATTGTATACGAAGGTAGTCGTTCGGCCACCAACCTCTGCATCATCGTCTGGAAACTGAAGGTGACTTAATGAGAATTGTCAAAATTTAAAAGATTCGATTAATCTGGCTTTAACTGTTCCCAAATCATATGTTTTTGGCCAAATAAATTTTGTTTCAGGAGTAAGATTTTGAGCAAATAAAATTATTACCAGTAGTAAAATTTTGGCAAAACTTGGCTTTGATAATAATATTGTGTCCAATTAAATTTGGCTTTATTAATAAGATTTTGGCCAAATGAATTTAGATCTTTTCACCTTAATAAGCTATGATTTGCATTATGTCAATCAATACATTTGATTTTTATAACTGACATGCATTTTGGCCAAAATAGCTGACATTTAAACAATCACCTAATTAGTTACGTCAAAGAAATGTTTGTACTGATTAGAGTAAATCTGCAGTAGCCTCAAACGTCACTTCCTCCTAATCTCCTCAATTATTATCCTTAGAAGTTGAAGACACGTTTTAGGTAACTCGAATCATTCCGAGAATGCTAGGCTGCATCTGGCTGATAGTTTACGGTATTGGATATAATTTGCCCTGTGCTCAGAGTTCGCTTCAAAGCGGTACTCTCCCGCTCTGCGGAGATCTGACAGCTATTCTACAAATGCAACCACACCCTATTAAAATACTTGTGCGATAACTGAATTTTCGCGAAACGGTCGACCGTTCGGTCAAACGGCCGTTTACTTAACAATACGGCGCAAAAAGAGTCCGATGGCTCACCCATTTCATTAGTGTTCCCGCTCGGTTTAGTTTCCAGTGACTTCTCAGAAAGTTGTCGTCAACATTTTTTCCCATCAGCAAGACAGTTAGAATCGTATCATTTCAACAAATTCGTCCCGACAAACAAATAAATTCTGGTTAAAATCGTGCATTTCTGCACTTATTCCAACATAACCTTACTTTTAGGTTACGTTTCGACTTTCTCCGTTTTTCGTGAAATATTAGTACGTTAACCCTTTCAGTGAACTTTTCTGAGTCGGTTAAAAGCAGGTTTAAAATAAAACCGTTTCTAAGGAGAAACAACAAAATAAATGCTTCGCGCCGGTTTTGCAGTTTGGCCTTCAGATCCGTATCAAGCCAACTGCTTTACATACGACTTGAAATGGCAACTAAACGGCCGAGTCGTTGTGTTATAATAAAGCATCGCTTATTATATAAAAGCGCCTTTATCATGAATGCGGTATTATCCAAGTTTCGCAGAGGATTTACTTTTCTCTTACTTTCCGCGTTACCAAGGAAAGAAGCTGCTCTAACAATGCCATTGCATCACACAAAGTAGTGTAACGCTGGCAAGACGCGATTCTAATTATCACTGTGCTGTACCAGTATGAGCCTGATTGTTACACTTTATTATATGGTGCACTTTCGTTGAGTCTTATGTAATACTGACTGCTGCGTTATAAATGTATATATCACTGCACGGAAACTGTGCCTTCAGCATGGGAAATAAAAAGTGAAAAAACGTTGGGTGACGTTGTCAAAGGTTTGCCAGTTTCAGTTTGGAGGAAATCATTTTATTTGTTGGTAGAAAAATGGATCAATGATGCAACTGTTTTTCAGGAGACGAATTAGTATCACGAGTTTTGTCGGTTAGATTTATTTGAAGCAACTGAATAAATTATGGTTATCTTAATGTTTTAATTAAAGGCCAACGCGATAAACAAGAGGATTCTGAAACGCCGTGTGAAGCTTCGAAGATGTGGAAACAATGAATGAAACGAGTTGCTATATATTTAAAGACACAAAGAGTTTTTTAACTGAATTGGACGAGTTTGGTAATCCATTCTTAAAATCATTAAAATATTTGGTCAAACATTTGGATGATTAATAAATTCTGACCAAACGCAATTAGACTATTAGAAGTATCCCATTGGTCAAACATTTCAAAAGACTTCAAAAGAACTTTCAGTTAAAACGATTTGGCCAAATTTGTCGTCAGATCCTGGCCAAAGTAACCTGACTACTAACACTATCCACAATTCTCCCAAACAATCGTTTCCAAGCAAACAATTATGGCCGAACATTCTTCTTTGAAAAAATAAACAAGTGTCGTCTTTTTGGCTAATTATTTTGCCGCAATTAGAGTCGAAACAACTGGTTCTCATGGGAATGACATTTAACGTCACCTGACGCGGTCTTTTACAAGGTGTCCTGTTCCCATGCAATCGAGAAAAAACGAGCCATGAACTCGCTCTCGCTGGCCATAACGCACGTCAAAACACCGAAGGGGTACTTTTTGTGCCCCAAACATTGATTTTCCGGACATTCCGGTCGATTGTTACGCAACAGAAAGACCCACTTCCGGTGTCCAACGGTCATTGAAATGACGTGTCGCGCGGACAGGTTTTTTGCGCATTACGTAAAATTCGTTACGCGTTTGTGAACGTAACCATCGTTACGCGAAATAATCATTCGCGTCGAGCATCGGGCCGCAAAAAGTGCGCGAGTTCGAACGAGTTTGACAAATTCGAGTGAGTCGGCGAAAAGCGAGTCGGCTTTCGACTTTCTAGATATATTTCATTATTGGAGAAGAATGTAAGGCGCGTGAGGCAAAAAATGCGTGCGCACTTGTCTGTAGAAAATGGAGCGCAGCTGAAATTATATTTAATGTCGTAGAACGTCGAATGTAAAAGCATTCTTGCTCTCAATTACGGAAACTCGCGTGCAATCGCGACTTTTTGTGAACTTTTCTGCGCGATACGCCGCTATTGATTCGGCTCGAAGAAAAGACCGATTTCGCTGAGTTTCGTTTCGAGTTAGATTTCTTTTGTTTGATTTTTTTGGCCATTTACTTTTTCGCGAAACAGATTGACGATGAATTAGTCACTTTTGGCCAAAACAAAAGTACTTTTGGCCAAAACGTAACTATTTTTGGCCAAAATGTAACTATTTTTGGCCAAAATGTAACTATTTTTGGCCAAAACGTAATAATTCTTGACCAAAACATAACTATTTTGGCCAAAACGTAATTATTTTTACAAAAAATAATTTTTGGCCAAACGATTACTGTTTAGCAAAGAAAATACAGTGTTTGGCCAAAATACATTTAAATTTTAAATCGTCTTGGCCAAAAAGTTCATCGAAGTTTAATCGACGTAAATAAAAATTAAAACTAAGCAGTAACATTTTATCATTTAATACTCGTTCTGAAAACTCAGCAGACTCGCGATAAATTGGAAATCAACAAGAAAATCTGCGATTCTTGTAAAACTGGAAGCGTCGCGTAATTAATTCTTATCTCGTCAAGGCTCGCGAATTAATATTGATTCCGTGTTGACTTGACATTGAGATTCGCGATAACCGCGCATTGTCTTGTCGAAGTCGGATTTTATTTCGGGCCACGTTCATTGTCGCACATTGATAGAGGAACAATCACACCGCAGCCGGGCATTCGTGTCTGCGAAAACACTTTTGGCCGGTCAATTTCACGCCGCCGCACGTAACTCTCATGAGTGGCGCGAAATGATATTCACAGCCGCGATCCCCGGCAGCATAGTAGCCCGCCGAAACCTGTTCTTTGTTTTCCCGAGATTCTTGTGGGACGCGAGTCGTTGACACTCGTGACGTTTAATTCGGCCGAGAGCGCGAACTCGATTAATATCGATAAACTCGATAAAAGAATAAACTTTCGAATTCTGCTATTACATTATGAAACGACGTTTTCAAACGGAATATTGGTTCTTAATGACCGCTCTTGGCCAAATTTAAATTAATTTTAGGAATTTTAATGAGATGAAAATGATCAACACAAATTCAATCGTTTTTACATATACTTAATTGCAGTTTATTACTGTTTTTAACAGCATTTTAATTCAGTTTTATCAGAGTAAATTAAAATGTCAGCCTGTATGCAAATTGCATTTGGGATTAAGTTTCCAGAAATATGTCAATATTTCTAAAAACGAAACAATTTTAACATTTTACAGTCACGATCCATATGAATTATATAATTCATATGCAATTAATGAAAATGTACACAAATATGGATTAGTATACTTAATTTTTGTTTTTCGAATATGACCGAATCATATTTCAGTACATATTTCAGAATTACGAAAAAAAAAGAATTAGGAAATATTTACAATTTTTAATTACAGTAAATAAATAATTCGTAGGAAATGTAAATTATTTTGTATCGTCAGTTTTAGATATTGTAAAAGATAAACACGTATGCTTGATATTTTGCCTTGAACATCCTCATATGACACTTTCATTAAGTAATATGTAATTATTATGTCAAAAGTGGTTATTAAATATTTGTTAAAAACAATTTTGAAGTAATTAGTTTTATATTTTAAATGTACAATACATCTATAACCTTATTATTTAACACTAATTTAATAAACAAAGTTTATGCATTTTTTTCATGTACGTAAATGAATAAGACCAGTATGATAAATTATTCATTTCATTAATTAATTCAGTGCTTAAGATATAATAATCATACACAAGAGTTACGTGGCGTTCTTTTACATACAAAAGAAAATAATATAAGATTCGATATACAATTTCGCAAATTACTTTAAGTCTATTAATCTTTAACATTATTTTATTAATAATCAAATAAATTAAAAATACTCCCATCAGCAACATTTCATGTTATCGGTTTCAATTCCATGTTTAAAAAAAAGAGATTACGCAAACTTTTACCAAACTGTTAGCAACGCAAACTGTAATCGATCCATTCTTGTAATTGCAGACTTTTGTTGACTCGACTTTGCAAGCCAACTGTTTTATTATAAAATAAGCATTCGGTTTGCCATAGTGCCGAACCGCACACATTTTATTCAAAGATCGAGCGTGACCTCAAAGGTGTGCGGAGTTACAGTTGTGATATAACGAGTGAAGAAACGTGACTGGAAAGATGGATTTCGTGGCGCTACTTGTCCGCGCGAAACCGCGATGGATATTAAATAATAAGCCGCGGCCTGGCAGTGGGACCGAAGACGGTTCGGGTTTCCGGCGTATCTTTCAGTCCTTTCAGCAAAAACTCTCCTATCGTCCTCCATTAGACTAAACCGCAAATTTTCCTAATTACATTTCATTAATTTCGAGTCGCCCCAAAGACAGGAGAAAGCTCGCGTTTCCTAGAAAAAATTTCCAGTAGAAAATTTCGATGTGGGTTAGTGGAGCCCAATGACATTCATTTGTTAACCAGGCAATTTGTTTTTGTTCCGCCTGTTTATCATGTAATACTTTTTTCCATTTTTCACATTTTTTCAACGTCGTATCTCAAGTTTATTACTCGCAGTTTTATGTTTTAAAACTACGCGTTGCGTGATTTTTGAAATTCCGACTTTTACGACTGTTTTTGTCACTTTATATTATATATATCATTATTGCATTATCCGTTGAAGTTTTAAAAAGTATCATTGTCCAGTTTTATCCTACAATTTTTGTCACGGTTTTCTATTCAACATTTTATCACCTTTCGGACTTTTAAACTTGTCAATTTTATCACGTTCAATTAGCATACGTTTTATTGATTCTGTAATTTTTCAATTTCACAATTTTTCGAAAACCAATAAAATTGCTCCTTAACATACCACAAGCGAAGGTATCGAAACCAAAGGGTAAACGCAGCAAACCGGACGCGGTCACTTTTATGCCTTTGTAGCCCAAATATACTTTTTGTGCGTAGGTATCCGCCGACTCGATGAGGGCTGTTGAGGTTTTTTCGGTTTGGAAAATGGCGTTCTTCATTCCAACGCGCTCGCGGTGCATTTAGATTACTAGAGGCAGATTGTGGGATATTGTTCAGGGTAACCTTAAACTGACGCACAATTAGCGAATAAAAGTGGTTTCCTTCAAGGACGTCGTGGCTTTTAATCGGCGCCATTTCTCTTCAAGCACCGTCGGGATACCTACGTCAATTAATTTGCATGACTAAATTAATTTATTAAACAGTATTTTCAATGGGACAAAGACAACTTTAGAGTTGCATTACCTAGTTTAGAAAAATCCAATCTTGACAAAAAGTGGATTTAGAGTTATGTCAACAATTTTGTGTAGGACCCTTTTTTTGGTGCCTGTAAACCCATAAAAATTGCTTTTTGTTTTGTCGAAGCCAGGAATGAAATGGGGTGAGAAAACATGCATTCTGACAAGTGGAACTAGTCGAACCAGGCTTAGATCAAGATAAGGAATCTAACTAGATCTTCCTTTCGGACTGAGCAGGGCTGTTATGCTGTCAAATCTGGTTAATGCGTGTCAGATTATGTCTGCGCGGCATCGGGAGAAACGTCAGTTCTACTTTGCGGCTGGAGTGAAGAAAGTACGTTTCCTGTAAACGTACCTTTGTTCGGTTATGTAAAAATTTGATTTGGAAGTGCTACTTGTTTTGGAATTTTATTGACAAAAAAGTTATTCCACCTTGTCTAGAACGGTCGCATTTTGATCAATTTTTTGAGCTAAACTCATTTGGGCAAATGTATTTGACTAAACATGACTTGACATAAAACGGATTGACCAGGAAGTGTCTGATTAAATTTGACCAAACCCATTACATGGAAGCAATCTGGCCAGTGACCTATGACGGATTGCACTTAACCATGAAGTTCTGACCAGATTGCTTGCAGATGAACTAATCTGGAAATAAAGATCGATTTGGCTAAACTTTGACCAAAACTGAGAGCAAATTATGGATTGCAAATCAGATTACTTGTAAATTGACAGGCTTCTGAGGAAAAAATCAACAAACCAACTTTAACGAATTGTTACAAAACGTTGACCAATGTTTTTGTTTGATGCTTTGCAAAGCATGGAATACTGATAAAACAATTTGCAAATAAATCATTCTTATAAGAAATATATTACAAAATTTTCATCAAAGTTTGGCCAAACTTGAATCAAACTTCGACTAAAATTGCACCAAATTTTGACTAAAGTTTGGCCAAACTTATACTATACTTTGGCCAACTTTGGTCAAGCTTATACAAATCTTGGCCAACATTTCCCCAAACTTTGGCCAAAGTTGGATCAAAGTTTAATCCAACTTTGACCAAATATTGACCCAACTTTGGCCAAAATTTAAACAAACTTTAATCAAACTATCCAAACTTTGTCCAAACATCTAAAAACGTCTCCAACCCATATCTACTCGCAATTTATCCAACATCCGTTTACAGTGACACTGATCAGTGTCAATAAAAGTTGCACATTCCCCGGAGTCGTTTGGCATTTTAAAGCCCATCGCGATAACTGGCAGGCATGCGGTCCTGCTATCGGGATCGCCGTGACAGCGCGATACTCCGGTCCCCGGCGTATCTCGCAGCTCCGCGAGGTCGATGCATTGTCTTTGGTGGTAGGGCCTACCAAGTTGACCGTAGGAGAAGGGTTGGCCGACGCGCGCGCCGCGAGTGGCCTTGAGCTCTCGTCCTTATACTCATACCCTTACACTCACATACCAGCCAATAAGTGTGCGAATCTCGCACACACGCACACGCAGCCATACTCCAGTCACGCGTGTACATATTTATATATGTGCGAACGATTCGGCCAAATGTGAGTGCACGTACGAGGCAGCGCCGAGAGCAAAGTTACATAGCTGTTCCACTGAGGAATGCCTGGCACGTCGCTCATCAAATGCTCACAAAATAAAAGGACCTCTCGGCGGCCTTGATAGCGCGAGTCTTGAGCAGCCTCCGCGGGATCCAGCAATGGGCGAAGGGAGATCCAAGGTGGATAGAAGGGAGATGAAAATCGGGGGCAGGGAAATTGACCGGGAGCCGGGTATATGATAAGGAGATATTTTGTGGGTTAGATGGGAAGATGGGAATTTGAGGTCCGGATGGGGGGAAGACAGTTTTTGGGTCACGTGGTCACGTGCCAGGGGAGGCATGTTTTAGTTTTTGTAAGTTAGGTTTGATGCAAATAAAAGCTGAGTGGAACAGTTGGCAGTTTGTCTGTCGTTATCGTGGTGATGATAAGTTATTATGATGGTTGCTAAAGTTATGAGGGAAGCCTTGGAACTTGGCTTAGTTTTTAGGTGGAAACAAATATGGTGGATTGTTTATAACATTGCGCTTCTTAGTTGTTTAAAATATAGCTCAAGAAGTTTTTGCCATTAAATCTAGTTTCGCAACGACTTCCAATTCGTTAACTGTTCGTTTAATCAATTCTCCATTTTTGCTCAATTTAATTATAACGTCTCCCAATTCGCCGTATCCCAAGTTTATCGCTCCCAATCGTATATATTTCAACGCAATCACAATTAATTTTATGACTTCTTCAATTGCACAACTCACCTAATTTTATCACTCTGCAATCTTCATAAATTTGCAATTTTATCAGCTCCTCAGTTTCATCACCGCTCTTCGTTACTTTTAATTGTATCGGCCTGCACTAATTCATTCGAAAAAATCAATCAGATTCCCACTAATTTCCTATTCATCATTCCTTATTGACCAATCCGATCGGTAATTAACGAAAGATGATTATGCAAATGAGGCGTTTTATCTTCTCTCCAATTTTTTCCTCCGCGTTTCGCTGCACTTTTTTTCCCTTTCTCGCGTTCTTCTCACGAGCGAACTCGAGGAATTCAATGCAAACCTTCTATCGGACATTAAGCGAACCGTTTACCGTAAATAATATTTCTCGGCATTTTTCGAATAGCTCGATCTGTCCAATTCGCATTCTACGCTCTCGTGGCGCTGACGCCGATTTCGCAACAACACATCTAATAACCGAACCGATATGTCGCTCGAAAATGCGTTACGCGCGGCCAATAAGTTATGACACTGTAAAGCCAAACC
>JABFPB010006093.1:0-12440 GCA_022817645.1 Ceratoteleas bidentatus | reverse complement strand
TTTTTTTGTTCGTTTTTTATGTACCTCTATTCTGTTATTCAAGGCCTACAAAATATCAAAATTTGGAGCAATTTGACCGAAAGCCAAATTCCCGGTAATTTGTGCGAGGTTCTTTCGAAAAGAGTTTTCCCAGAAACGTTCAAAAACATGTACTCGTGTAGAAAAAAGTCTGGCAAGAGTCTGGCAACAAGTCTGGCAGCAGCATGGCACCAAGCAGGCAACGGTACGGCAAGTGTTTGGCGTGAAGGCTGGATCATGATCGCGAGTCATTTTTAAGATTGACGTTCGCTTGTTTTACCAGCTGAGCTTGATATAATGTCAGTCCCCAATTGATGCCGTCTGTGACGATCGGTAACGTTGAACCAATACTGGCCCGATTGTATATTTCTTCCTCGATAATAAATTGTGTAAGAAAGTTTCAAAAAGCTAATGAATTATGTCAAATTCGCTTCATAACATATTTTTCATTGTCGAATCCACCTTCGTACTTGCTATAGGCAATTCCAGCTCAGTATTCCATTGTACTTTACATTATATTTCTCCACGTTTCAACAGAAAACCTGTCAAAGAAGTTAAAGTCAGCCGAACAATTAATTCGAGATTGATTAACAAATTTTTGCTTATAGATCAGCTGTTGTTGAATCGACATGTGATTTTGCTGTCCAATTAAGCAATTTCGACGTTCAATTTACCAAAACATAAGTACTCAATTAGCCCAACTTTTACCGTGCGAAAATTTATTAAATTTCCGAATACATAAACGTTTTTTCCAGCGCGGTAAATCGATAATTCCGCGCAACAACACACGCCCGACGCAACTGCAACGCGTAATAACAAACAAATAAATTACAGTAGCTCGTTAGAACGCGATTGAACCTTCATTACACGCGTCCCTCGGAACCGTCAAACACATTGACCGCGTTTTCCAATTAAACGAACAATCGTCCCAAAATTTTCGGCATCACAAAAAGTTGTCCCCGAATGATTCGGCCGTCCAATTAATCGCATAAATCACCATTCCGAGTCATCGCGCAGCTACAAAACACGTCCCCCACGCGTGACGCGCGCAGTAATCGGCGACGGCATTTGCAATGAAATCGAATAACATTTGCGGGGCGTTCGGTCTCGACCCTTTGTCTTTTGACGCGGGCGCGATTTTTCGCAGACGGGGCGAGCTGCGCAAAAAAAGGCCTGAATCCGCACATCCGCGGCGCGGCTACACATGTGCCCGAGCAAATTACATTTTCGTCGGTTCATTTCGTCCCTATCGATATCGCAAAGACGATATTTCATTTCATGGCGAATGCAGCCCCATGGGGCGCGCCCGATCCCCGGCCGACGATTACGGCCGAGGCGCCGGGGACTTTTCTCGCGGGACTGTGACTCATCGGCGAACTCATTGCCCCATATGAATATCATTACGCGATCTTTGGCAGCTGGATTATAATCAAGTCCGAGCGTAACTTTTGGTGTTCCGCTCGCGTATCGACCGGCGCGTCACATCGATAATGGATTTGCCGAGTCGAGCGCGTATAAATCGAAAGTGTCAAGCATTACATTCTCCGATTGTGCAATTAACACGACATAAGCCGCGCGACGTTTCCCATTCATCGCGTTCGCGTCTCGATACGATGGATTCGAGATCCGCGCGATATTTTTCGCAAGCGAAATAAAACGCGCGGACCCGAGTGACAAGGCGGGTCTTAATTTTAATAGAATCCCCGACAGTATTACGCGCGGCTTTATGGTTTTTCCGTTTTTTTATTCGAAAATTTGCGCTCGCAGGGTCTCTCTTTTCGCTCGTCGGGTTTCTTTATTTTTACGAACGCGATCAATTATTTCGCCTTGTCTGACGCGATGGCGATCTTAATGCAGCGCGCGGATGTGTTCGCGATCAATTTTAATACCGCTGCATCAATTTTCATGATTTTTTTATTCGACGCAGTAAAGGGAGCTTAAAGACGAGGACGTAAAAGTGTTTGCAGGAACGAATTTTCGAGCTCGTCAAGCTGATGTTGAGCGCAATTTTTGTTATTTAATTTGTCAAAGGGAGTGGGAGGCTATTTGCAGGATAATAAAAAAATGTGTTGAACGGCAGTGAGATTATAATATTCACTTGGCAGGTAGTGGGCCACGTTTACGCTTTGAGCGAAAAAGCGGTGAAAGTATTTCGATCATGACGACACAAACGCTGTTAATATAATAATATTGCTTGTCTGAATTTGTGGCGAAATGATTCAAATGAAGTTCTGCCGTCATTCACTTTTATTAGAGCTCAAAGGACATCTTTAAGTTGGCTGTATTTAATGTCAGGTTATATAAATGACAAAGATAAATTGAATATCAAATACCGGTCGTCTTCTTATATTCCTAAGGCGAACTTTGAAATTAAAATATAAGCGCTTCCACGTTATCAAGGAGACGTTCTTTTAACTTAACTATTCTCCCCACCACATTCCTTTCTCCCACTCAGTGGCTCGCATTTGTTTACCGACCGCCCATCCCTTTTATCGTTCCAAATCATAAATATGTTCTGAGAGCGTCTTGACAAATTAGAATAATCCCGAAAAACGTCACGTAGCTCTAAATCATTGCAATTTGTCAAAGCCGGGCTTTCTAATTCGGAACGCAAAACACGGGGCCGAAATAAAATGTGGCGCGATCTCCAGAATAAATAATTCGCCTAGTAAACGGTTTGATGATTGACATCCTCCGATGTTACATAACTGATCGTCGCGCGACAAAATTAGAGCGACCCCGGTCTTGCATTAGCCGAAAATTTATTGCTTCGCGCGGGCTGTGAAAACAATGTCAACATCGAACGATGATCCGAGCGACGAAAAGACTTTCAGCAATTGATTCGGGGTCACGATGAAAATCGAGGCTAAATCGTAATATAGATGTTGCCGAAAAATTGTGGGGGAGGTAGAATAGGGGGTTTATTGTTTATGTACAATTGTTCATAAAATTTGCGCGATAATTCACGACGGCGCGTATTTTCTGTGCGCTCATGTGACTCGAGGGCAAAGATACTATAGTTACAGAAACACAGTATAAACGGGGGTTGGCAGCTGGCGCAGCGATAACAATACCCGCGGTGCTCGTATAACAGTCAGTCTCTACGTATGTACAGTATTTCTACATATGTATAGATTCGTAAGTGTTGGCACGTGATAGTAAATGCGCGCTAGTTCTGAAATCTCGAGTTGCCCTCAGAGCAATTTGCGTTGCACGTGAACCGCTGGCTCGATCGTTTTTTATATTCCATTATACATACACACGTACACATTAACGGCGCTTTTCTCTCCGATTTTAATGAAATATCATATGGAAATCGCGCCGCTTCTCTTGAGACCGAAGATACGCGCCGCAACTCATGTTTCGAAAACAGATGTTTTTTTGCGCGCAGGCAAAAAAGGGCCGCAACTTTTATTGCAGCAGCGCGGCGTAATCTTTGTCGGATAATTCGAATTTTTCGGCTGTCAAGCCGCGCTGCTCATTTTTATCTCGCGTGGCGCGCGGAATGAAATTTTTCGAAAGTAAGTTTAATTTTGGACGAGTTATGGCCCGCGGCGCTTTATGATTCGTTTGTTTGTTTAACATAGTTACAGCGCTGCGAATAGTCATTTGAAAATATACAAAATAATTCGTGCCTCGCTGCTTTATCGGGTCACTAATTTTTTCAAAGCCTCTCTCGTTTAGGTGAATGTTATTGCTTTATTGTGTATCTTTGTTCTGGAAAGCGGCTAGCTGCGATGATGAATTTAGTTTAAAATATCAAGACGAACGTGCGGTTGGATGCAACTTTACGTTATTTCGATATTTTCGTTAAGGTATTTTTGTGGAAAAATTATTCTTGTTTTGATGGATTTTATCATTTGTAAAAATACAGAGCAGAAGACTAGAATGAAAAGTTATTAATCCTTGAAAATGAAAGATTAATATTGATATTATAACATGTATCGTCATACCTCAAGAACAGCGGCTACACGTTATGTTTTAATCACAGTTTCGGAAAATAAATGATGACATTAGAAGATTACATTTGGTAAATTCGTAGCAGTTACATTTATGATCATATTTGGATGCAACATTGAAATATATTAGTACTTTGGACAAGTATTAATACAGCTAACTACTCGTGTATGTATAAACGTGAATATTCGTGGATAGATTTTTCTAAGGATTCTAATTACATCGATATTATTTTGTAAAGTAAAACGGGAATTGGCACAATATGTTTGTTAGAATGAATGTATCATTTCAATGTACATGAAAAAAGTATTCCGATATCGAGGAACTGAAAACTTGCTACGATCACGCGCCAAAGATTTTGTGTTATCGACATTTTTAGCGAAAATCACAGGATCCGGCTTACAGCCTATCAAGACTAGCAGGAAGTCTTGACAGGCTTGTGTCTAGATACCACAAGACTTTTTTCCGTATAGTTTGATAATAAAATGTTCTTAATGTGCTCTATAAATTATTGTATAACGCAATTTCAGCATTCACATTTCCCCGAATTTCACATTCGAACTATAAAATAACCTTATTTCTAAAGTTCTTTCATATAACAAAGTCACCGGAAAATCAGTGATCTATCGTGCCCAACTTTGTTTGAAAGTAATAGAAACGCTTAAATATGTACCGATAAAAATACTTTTTTAAACCGAAACCAAAGTTTTATCCTCCAAAAAAGCTGTTAATTATCCCTCTCACCTCTCTCTCTCCATTTCTCTCTTTCTCTTCAGGAAGTAGTTACCATAAATCATTATACATTGCCGAATTCATGGCGTTGGAGGGCAAAAAATACTTTTAGTTCAAGCATAATTTTGAGCTCCAAAACACATTTTCCTTACACAAAAATCACTCCCCTAATTAATAGTCAAACGTAAAACAGTTTCAAAATCGCGAACGCTATAAATTTCTTCCTCCAATTATTCAACGCCGTCGTCTACATTATTACTTAAATCAAAATAAAAATGTGTTCGTTCAAACGCCACACAAAGTTTGTACTTTACATTTTAAATTTTAATCGCACCGCCGTGCTTACCAATAACCAAAAAATATCGGAAAAAGGATTCAATTTATTCATCGACCGGGCCGCCCCGCCGCGGACGTGTACCCGATACGTATTCGATAGTTTAACTGCGACTGAATTTTAATGCGCCTATAATTATTCGCGACAAAGAAACAACTATATCGTCGTCTCGCGACGTGGGTGGCGTGACGTCCCGGACCTCGCGCTGATTGCTCGAACATGGTGCGCCGGGGCCGATAGTTTTCTCCGGCGGCCTGCGGAATGCGCGATGATGATATTTCAGCGGAAGAAGAACTTACTGCCACTGGATAAATAATTCATCGGACATCGATTCCGCCGCGACATTATTTATTAAACTATACAAAGCCGCCCTCGGCCCCGTCTGTCATCCCGCCGCGCCCTCTTCTGTCTTCTCCGGTTTTCCCAGACATTTTTCTCGGCGCCCGCCCTTTCACACGTACAATCGGGCGTTCGTGGCAACGCGATACATTTTTTACGCAAATCTGTTATTCCATCTAACAACGCCGCCGACCCCGGCGTTGAAAAATATTTCGAATCAAGGCTCGCGTTTCATTTGCATCAATTTATCGAAATAGATTGGCCGCAATGTATAACGTTTTTATTACGGCGCATAAATGTCGGCCTGCCAGCCTGCGGTAAAAAACACGTATCTGTCGAATTTTAGAAACTAATAATGTACTGCAATGCCGGTGATGTCTCTGTGGAAGGAAACCGTTTTCCGCTGCACTGTGAGGTGCTTAAATTTTTCCCGCTCGTGTTTCAAACTTCCTTTTTTTCCGCGGGACAAATGGTTCGTCTCGAGTTACTGAGTTTAACGTTTTCAACCAGACAATTAGTAAATGAGCGTGTTTACTCACTCCGAAATACTCATCGCGAAGACAAATTACCGTTGACTGAGGAAAAAAAGTTTTTTCTATGGTAACTTTATTTATCGACCACGGCAGATCAGATGCTGTGACTTCCTAAGTTACGGTGCATGGGGAGAAAAACGGCATTGAAGCACCAGAACTCTTGATTCTGGATTGACGTACATTATTGGTTGAATAAGAATTCGATGTAGGAGGTAACATGCCGTAAGTAGAAAAAACAACGAAATCATAAAATACGTAAAAATATTTCAGGTAGTTAGGTACTAAACTACCCAATAACACATTTACATTAAACAAATAATGTTGCAGTTTACAAAAAGACACCAGGATGTTTTTGAAAATAAGTTGAAAGATTCCAACCTGTGCGACGGTAATATTCTTCCTTCTTCCTGATAATACATTTATAATGAACTTCTGTTGATTCTACGATTTAAAATTTTTTTATAAATCCTTATAAGAGGCCACTTTGACTTTACTTAAGTCAAAAAACATGAATCTCAGTGAGTAATTGGGATTTGAATGCGATGCGCACATAATTATCCCGAATTGGCCTCTGTAATAATATTTGACCATTAATTTTGCCGGTTGCGCGTTACACGTGGAATTTCAGACGAGCTTTCCCGTTTACTTTCACGAACCTCAGCCCAGCAAACGAAACCAGTCAACATTTCGATTTCACCTCAGAGGAAAATTCGCAAAGGACGACAAATCTCCGGGGCATACGTTTCCCGTGGTATTGTTCCGCGAGCGTTTTGCATTGTCGCGCCCGCGCGCCTTGTTTTCCATCTTTACATCATTTTCGCCTCCCCGATTCCGGCCCCGGCTTTTGTCGCGAAACATTGCCTGATACGCCGCGAATAGCTTTCGCCCGAATTCCGCCGAATCGCGCGTCTATATTTGCACGTTTCTTCGTGCGACTTAAAAAATGTAAACGCCGGCGCGCACACTGCGACATTTGCTCGCGCAATCCCGGCTCTGCTGCCATCCGGGAAATTGTTTAAATAACTATTATACGACCAGAGAAAACGCGGAGTTTTTATTCCGTTAGCGTTTATCAATCACCGAGCGAACTTTGCACCGCGCGGCCATCCCCCATGCTCATTCATTCATCGATATTCAGTCATAAAGTTTTGCCAAACGAACAAGTAAATATTCGTGCCGCGTATTTCACCGTATCAACGCGAATGATTGTCATTGTTCCGTTCTTCGGTCGTTATTACTTGTCGAAACTATTTTGGGAAACTATTTTCTCGAAAACGACGGAAAAAACTGGACTGAGCGAGAGCAAAAACGCAAACAAAACGTGGATGCAGTATGAACACGCTCAGTCGGTCATCCCCCAGTTTTCAGGGTCAGCGTGAATTAATGCGAGTCAATTAGCGTGATTATTTTTAGCGCAAACTCTGCGCTAAGCACTTCGTTATTAATTCCATTACGCGTATTAGCTCGGCGGGCGGATTTGTTCGAAAAATTGTTTATTCAGCTGAAAGCTTTTCGTTCGGGCGAAATATGTAATGAAACGGGCGCGCGGCCGACCTTTTCGAGTCGGTGAAGTTTGTTTGGCGATCGATTTTCGGGGGATAAGGGTAAGGGATCAGAGGGCGTGATTTGTTGCGCCACAGTTTCTTGTCGGTTTTCATGGTTTTCGCGTCGAAGAAGAAGTCATTAAAAAGGCGAACTGTCGAATCACGTTCTTGACTCGTCGACCGAGCGGACGCATCGAAAACGTCCCGAAATGACGCGGTATAACCTTCAATCGCCATTATTGCGCGGCGCTTTGTAACGCCGGAAGCACTAATTTGCCAAAACGGAAAGTGTAAATAATTCCCAGCAGCTTCATTAGCAGGGTTATAGTGGGTTGATCATCGGAGTTAATGGAATAGCGTTGTGTCTCGCGGATCAATACAAAGCAAACGTAATTAACAATGTGCGTTGCTCTCGGTGTCTCGTGTCGCGACAAAAGCAACCGAATAAGATGCACCGGGGCAAATGTGACGAATGAGGGAGGTTATGTTTGAGCGAGCTCCGGCAAAGAGGTCCCGCGAATGAAAGCATAACACGACGCCGACTTGTCTCGCAATTAGAGAGCCTTGACGAAAAAAGCCGCGTCGCGCACAATGGCGATATGTTAATTTGCGACAAACAGTTTTGTTGCTCCGCGAAAATGAACGCCGTGGTGCGTTTTAACAGCGATCAAATATTTGGACGGCCATTTTTCTCGCAGAGGAATTTTGCGCGAAATAAGCGGAACGCCGGAAGCGCGGCGAATTTATTTATCGATGGGTACGGCGCGGGATTTGAGGTTATGTTGCGAGCAGAAAGTTGTTGTCGTCGTAAGGCGTTTCTTACGATTTACGCGATCGGAAGGTAATAACGGCGATGCGGCACGAAACGGGACAATTTTCCGCGCGAAAACAAAGGGTTGCGAAGAAACGCGATAGCTGTATTACGTATGGGCCTTTCGCCCGGCGATATCGAGCGGTATTCCCGCGTGACCCATCGATTGATCTCCGAGCGAAGGTGCCGATTGCGGGGAGCTTTCACCTGTTCGCTGCAGGGGTTCGAGGAAATTTTATAATCGGTGGCTGCATGTGCGATGAAACGACGCGGTGCCGGGAGCGATATTGATAATTCAATATTTTTGTTGGCGATGGAATTAGAGCGGGCTTGTTTTGCTGATTCGCGGTTCCCTAGATTAACCGTAAAGCCGAATTATAATTCGTGCGGGAAATCGCGATGGACGCGCGCAAAAAGTCACGAAGCCACGAGTGGTTTTCCCGATCGCCCGAGATTTCCCCGTTTTTCGGTGCCTTCTCGTTTCATTTCAATCCGAAACATTTTGACGTCCTATATTCATCCGGAACGCTTTATGGGTCAACAGATGACCGTACATTCGGACCTTATCGCAAGTCCTTAAAACCGAACTGCCGGCTAAACCGCGTTCCACATTCGGTCACTGCTGATCTACTGACTGTAACGGTATAAAATATTTGTTTCATATCCCGAGCCAGCGTATTTGATTCCAGACAAACATTTATCTCTCTCGGCCGTTCCCCGGAATTCGCGTCACAAAGGTTTCATCTGCCAATGTCGGCGTCGAGTGCACTGCAATCGCGGCACATTTTTCGACACGGCCGATTAATCGTCGACATCCCCCGTAATTACCGGCCGAAATTGAACGAAAATTGTCAAAATCGCGCGGCTCGTCCCGCGGAAATTGAGAGTCGATCGACAATGCTTCGGACTAATTAACTTGCTTCGTTTAATACGTCGGAGGGCGCGATTCGGGAAACCCTTTTCCACGAGGGTTCGAACTTGTTTGTCACGAAGCAGTTGCGCGCGAAGAAGAAATTGGCGCTTGTTTCTTCGGAAACAAAACTCCGCGGTATCCAAGACAAACTAGCGCTCTACGCACTGAAAAGTGGCACATAGCAGCTCTGAGTTTAGGCGCGTGATAAATTATAAACGGAGAGTAGCACCGGCAGGTTCATCGTCTTATAAATAAATGTCTTCGTTCATAAATAAACCGCGCTTTGGCGCATAAGTGGAGCGCTCTTCGGCGAGTCGGAGTCGCGATTTTTTACGTCTTCGGCGTCGCGTTCGTTGATCAAACTTTCGGCCGCGTCGAGGACAACGCCGGCAAATGATTAATGAGGGTCGGGCGTTTTGATTATAGCGGCCCCGAGGGTGTCCTACGGAGCGAACGTCATGCAATTAGAAGATAAATCATTTGTAACTCCGAATCGCGGTAATCCGTGGGGAAATGGCGGAGACGAAAGCTGAGAGGGTGGAAAAAGGCGCGCGACCAAGTGACAAGAATGCCGAGCGCCTTATTGACGCGCGAACCGAGTCGCGGGGCTGCGCATTTTTCGCGCCTTGTTTATCCGGCGCTTAATTGAGTCGCGAATTAGCAGCATTCTGAAATCAGAATGACTTCGTTAAGATTAATTGCCGCAGCGCGAAATTCGAGCCGCGCAAATTGAGCTGCATCGGGTCCCTTGTCCCGCCACCCGACCGGGTAATTGCGCGGGCCGCGCGCCTCGAATTTTATTCCCATCTTTGCGAATTCGCGCGAATCCGTTAATTGGTCGTAACGACGGCGCGTCGGCCGACTCAGTGCGTCAATCGTTATACAATCTCTTCGCAGTAATCACCGGCGGTCGGCGTTAATTGTGACACGTAAGGCGATTAAGCGGGCATTGTTGCCGGCTAATTAAGAGATGACTTCAGCGCTTCGGGATCCCGGATTAACCCGCGACGTTTCCCCGGACGGTTCGATTGCCTAATCCGCGACTTTATTCGATTCGGCGAAATTCTTTTTCTTCCGCGGGAGTTTCCCCGGGAGCTCGCGGCGAACGTCTATTATTTCGCGGGACACGCGAACCGTACGAAATTCTGGTTTGCGAAATGTCCGCGAGGGATGCACAATGCGAGATTCGTTTTTCATAAATCACCGATAAATCTAATAACAATATGCCCGCGCGTTATTTGCCGTATGCAAAGTACATGCGAAATCGATAGACTGAAGTGGCGCGGCGCGGTCTCGAATTTATTCGCGGAGCCTTACAATAAATTCGGGGGAGGCGCGATAAATTTTCGCGGCGAATTCGGCCGGGCGTTATGAGCCGTGCGAACAAAACGGCCCACGACGTGGTTGACGCCGGCCAGGAATTATTTGAAGGCAGTAAGCAATCGACGCCTGTTGTAATGAGATCTGGTTCACAGTTTTATGGAATGTAAATGTCAGAGGGATTGTTGTAATGAGCGCGTTTTTTATGACGCGGAGGTGTAATGGGTGCTGAACGTGTCGCGATGATCCATTAACGGCCGGAGTTAAGGTCAGCGTGATCGAAAGGCCGGCTTCCTTATGTTGCTCGCTAATGATCTTATTAAATATCAACGACAATGTCTATTGTGCGCAAGATTCCTGAATCACTGTATCAAATATCGCCGTTGTCAGCACAGCGGTTATCTAATTTAATCTAATTACAGAACATAAAACATCTGTCGAGTCACAGTTTGGTCGACAAAGAGAAATGTAGGTTGGTTTATATTTCCGTGTTATGAGTATACGGAGAAATGTGATGAATGGATGATTTTTTAATTTAGAACAAGGTAGTTTTGATTCAGACATTTTTTATCTTACTAAGAAATAGAAATCGTTTCATAGAAGTTGCATTCATTCAGTTGATTATTTTGGAATCTTGACGTATGTAATGCGATAGAAATTATTATTTTGTTAATTTAATCCTTCAAGGCCTAAGCCTGTACTTAGTACCGAGCCTGTTTGAGCTGTTTAATCAGCCGTCAATCATTAGCGCCGGTCATCATTTCCGCAAATCATCACTTGCGCCAGTCCGAATCCTATCATTTGTGCCAATGAGATTAAATTTTGTAACAACATTTTTCTATAAATAAAGAAAGATTAAAGAATTAATATCGAGTTTGCTGGAATAATTTAATTTTAACTAATGGAAATCGAACGGTTGCTTGTGAAGAAGAATTATTTGTTGTATCATGTTATAGTTAGTGTAATTTGAGGTACAACGTTATAGTACTGCTATTTTGCTGCCTGCAGACATTTTCGCTAAAACATTTAAATAATTGAACTATTACGGCAAATCTAAATCTGAGCGAAATTGGTGATGAAAAATATTTTTTGATTTTTGAAGAAATTGAAAAGGGGACCCGTTGCTAAATAATCTACTTTAAGCTCAATCTGACTAGTTATTGAGTTAGAAGCAACACCTTGAGCCTATTTTGAGCCCATTCTGAGCCCAATGAGCGATGAAAAATGTTTTTCTTTTTTATTTTTGAAGATATTAAAACGGGGAGCCCTTGCCAAAAATGATCTTTAAGTTCAATTTCACTTGGATTTCAGCGATTCAAGCTCAACACTTGCATTAGTCCGAATTCTATTATTTGCACCAATGGGATATAATTGTTTAACATTTTCTTAAAAGCGAAAAAGAAAGTTTAAAAAATTGATACTACACATGAATGAAAGAAATAATAAAAAATTCTTATTTGTTTTCATCATCTACCTAATTGCGGATCTGACCGTAAATTCTTAGACATTTTTTGTCTGTCAGATTTAGATTGTCTGGCTGCGAATGATTGTTGTTCTAATTTCTAAGAGTGGTTATATATTTCGACTGGAAATTCAATTTTCAGTTGTCTCAACATGGTTACATCCATAAGTAACCAATGCTTGGCCCACGAGTAAATAATGGCCGCCTTTGTCACAAAGATACAAAATAGCGTTTTTCTTAATATCTGAATCGACGAAAATGTTAACAAATTTTAATTTTAATTCTATCCGTGGTTCGGGAGATACTGTAATTTAAATTGTTTATTTTCATGTCTTTAAATATATCGTTCTTCAAAGGAAAATAATAAATAATTTTTTTTTATTAGAAATACGTAAAATAATTATTTTACGTATTTCTAATACCATAATTGTTTGCTTCGCAAAAAAGATAAAATCTCTTTCCTAAACACCGACCCGT
>JABFPB010006092.1:0-12452 GCA_022817645.1 Ceratoteleas bidentatus | reverse complement strand
ATTGGTTAACTTTCACACCCCGCGGAGTGAAAATCAACACCGAACTCCAAATCCACACCCGATTTTTTACAGTGCAGTATCAAAATTATTTTGTTTCAAAAATTTTGTTTCAAAATTATGTCTTCTACTATGTGTTTATTGTTGGTTCCATGGTATTCTTTCTCCCCGTGGAGAAGGTTAGATCGATGACTATTGTATAGTACATTTGCGATCCTAGCAGGATCGCCAACGTACTGTGGTTGATTTAATATAACTCTTTTATAGTAAGTACCAATATTACTTCAACAATAGTGACTGAAGAGATTTATGAAGTAACTTTCAACATTTTTTAAGTCACCATTAAAATATCTGCAGTAGATTTTGGTAAAATTTAAAATTTGGGAGACTGCGTATTTTTCAAAGTTGCATAACTTTGTCGGTTTTTTCGGAATGTTTAGAATTTCAACCGTGCTATTCAGGTTTAGTGAACCTCTTTTAATGAACTCATCCAACGAAAACTGCTAAAAATATTTGACTTTGAAAAATACCATTAGAAAATGTCACGTGTTCCCCTATTTTGTGAAAAGTGTATTATCTTTACACGGTAAAAAGGTCTGACAATTTTACCAAACTTTTCGCTAAACTGAGGATATAAGAACAGAAATCGCCACAATGACTAAACTCTTTAGAACAAAGGTCAATACTGTTTGTTATTGTTTGACGAATATTCGGAAATCAGTTTAAAACAGTTTGAACGCTGTCATTATATCCTCGGTTTGCCGAAAAGTTTGGTAAAATTGTTCAGATCTTTTTTTCCTTGTAGAAGTGGAGAGTATTCTTTCTAAATAAAATTAGATGGTCAAAAAAGGTATCTAACTATCTACACAGAATAACGTTTAGCTCGCACTCGTAAATTATACCCGACAGGTATACACAGGTGGAGCTATTATTGGAACAGGTAAACGGTTGGACTGTACTCTATAAAAAATCTTCGGAGTATGTACGTAGACGCGATGCGGTGTAAAAAATTTGTTATAAAAACAAATTTGTTTCCTTTAGGAGTAAATTTAACACCACGAAAGGTGTGAAACACAGTATAAGATTTTCAGGTGTAGATTTGTTATGAGCGAAATTAAGAATTCCAATAAGAATTCAAATAGGAATTTTTCTATGTTATCTGAATAATTACGAATCAACATAAAGCATTTAAACGTCATCGCAGAAGCCACTTTTAAAACAAACAAATAAATAAAGGAACAATATACATTTATACTGACCATTTAACCATCTTCCTTTATCTTATGAAGATAGAGAAAGTCGCAGCATACTGACCGCGCATGCGAACGCGCACATATTAGATCCGTTATTGCGTTGCCTGTGAGTTGTTGACAATCGAGTGTTTCCGCGCGCGCAAAAAAGTTGGCGCGCAAATGTTTATCGTTTAATCTTAATTAAAACTTGATACAATTACTAAAATCATTAACGTAATTAATTTGTTTTTTTCTGCTTATGAAATGTATTTGAGATTATATTATCTATCTTTACATCTTTTACGGTGTAAATTCGATAATTTTTATACCGAAATTCTTACCCTTTCATTTTATACTTTACACTATGGATAGCGAAGTCCAACTGTTTACCTATTCACCTATTCCTCAACAGTATACCTGCAGATTGGCCCATTTGGGATCCAGTATTATATAATTGTAAATCAAAAATCCTATAACTTAACATCATGGGATTATCATAATTAAACATCGCATATTTTATATTAGCAGATAAAATCTGAGTAAAGTATATCCACAAATCCATTTCACGTTATTTATCACTTATTTTGTTTATTAAATCAAGCTTTTATTTTTCACTCCACCATTTAATCTCTTCAAATTCGTTATGCTAAAAAATAAGACTTACATTTAGTACAATTACAATTACATTCATTTAAAATGCGTATATATATTACGAGAAATTCGCAACCCAGTGATAACAATTTTTATGTCCATTATCATTTTTATTACTATTTTCATATCTGCGAGAAGTAAGCGCGAAGAGCGATTAATTAACAACGACGTAAATTTGCTGCTGTAAACAGCGACTTATTTGTTCGGAAGCGCGAAACGGTTCAAATCAGTTAAACAATATTGGCATACGTAGCGCGGTTAATAAATCAATATTGACCAAGTTAGTATTTATAGAATCTTAATGGTTTTGATGACCGATATTGTTCTCAATGTTGTCTACCTGTTATTGACGACAATTCGCTTTACAATTGTTATTTTCGAAGTTTCTTCTTCCCATTCGAATTCAAGATCAATGCAACTATCAGAAAGTAACTGATTCGAGATCCAAATTTGCCAAATCCAGAACAAATATTTAACTTTGTGTGTCTTATTCAAGACAAAGGTATTCACAAGCAAAAGCAGAGAAATTTCGGGTGTAATCAAGCGTAATGGTCGGTTTTGGTGAAAATGTATTCTGTTGAATGAAATTGAACCACGTATGTCGTCATTTTACGGGGTTTCGAAAGGTGCGCTCGTGTTTGCCTTCAAATCACGTTAAAATTGCGTCAAAACATTCGCTAGAATAACCGGTTCTTTTCGGAGAATGAATTTCCTGAATTTTGCGAAGCGAACAGTAACGGTTCTAACTGCGAGCGAAGCTCGAAGATCACGAAAATAAAACGCGCACGTTTCACTCCGGGTGATTAACTGAAAGACCCCGTTCAGGGAAACGTTGCCGAAAGTACCTAATTCCGTGTCTTTCGCCGCTGTGATGTCAATTTGCGAAATCAACGAACAATCGTTAAATCCGCGAGTGAATCTTTTAATAATTTTTTCCAAACGTTTTGGAAGATTTTAGTACTTTACAATAAGAAATTCGGTTTCATCAATTAATTAATTAAATTAATTAAAAAGAAAAGTGGAAACGACCAGCGTTTTTAACGGTTTCTACAATATTAAACTCAACCACTTCATCGTTGGACTTTTGTAAAAACGGAGACACTTTTACAAAATACGAAAATTGCAAACCATTTTCCGAATACTTTATGTTATTAAATTCTGGTTTCATACATCCTTATTTTTCTGCAAGTTATCAGTGTCAATTTGTGAAACGCAAAAATATATATATAAAGATTTATAAAGATATATAAAGATTAACCTTTTTCTTTCCGAGGGTGCTAAAAAACGACACTTCACCACGCTCGATTCGAAAGAGTGATAAATAAAATATAAGAACATAAAATCTCGTAAAAAATGTTTTCAAAATATAACATGTTGTTAAGTATCAACGATATATTTTTTTTCTTGTGTGATCCTGTAAAAAAGTGAACAAATCTCGCTATGATCGCTGAATTTGAGATTAATTGTTCATTTTGTTGTATTTTAAGAACGTAACCTCTAAACGTATCCAAATATGAAAAAAATGGAAATATGATTTTATTTTTCCTTGTTTACCTTTGGAGGTTACAATTTTCTGTCCTATTCTACACTACTCAATCGTGTGGTACAAACGACTCAGCATACAGGACAAAACGACTCAGTCGTTTATACTTTTCTCCGTGTAATAACACTTTCAGCCGTCCTTAATTTTCGTATAACACTTTACTTGACATCAAAATTGACTAACTTTCTACCTTAAATTTCGTTCGAAAAAAACCATGTTTCTTTTACAACGTTTCCTTCAAACCCGTTTACTTCCTCGCAAAAAACACTGTCCTTCCCAACATCAAATCTGGAAACTCTTTCAAAATCGTTGCAGCTCGCGTGGTGTTGTAACATTCGTGGGTAAAATTCGCTTCTCAGCGATCCGAGAATGTTAATTCTGCCGATTAAACGCAACAATTTAAGAGACATCTCCCACGAGCGCGCAAAAATAACAGGAAATTGTGAAACTCGGAAATCGCGCGAACACAAAGGCGAATACCACCACGGACATGCGACGTGGCGTGATCAATCTCGGTTTAAAACGCGCCACGCGTCGGACGTCCGCGATTCCGATCTGACGCGGCACCGTCGCTATTTTATTTATCGTTGCGTGCGCCGCGTTTTGACACAAGCGCAAAACTATTATTATTAGCGCAAGCGCGCGCGAGCGCCGACTGATTTACTGCCAGCCACAAATCTCGATATCGCCGTTTTTATCTCGCAGCGAGCCTCCTCAACGAATTAATCGCGCGGTTTCAACACTCACGAAATCGTAGAAACAGATAATGATTAACCTTCAGTTGCCTCCGACATTCCGCTCCGAGCTACAAAATACGCAGTTCCACTTTTTTTACGCAAACTATCTTTTCATCTCGGAAGATGCACCTGGTTTTCACCATGTAAACATGTTTGATTAGTGGAGAAGAAAGAATACGAAAAATCAATTCTTTAAAATCAATTTCTCTTCGAAGCTAGAAGATCAAGAATGTAATTTCAATGTAAATTTCAGTAAAATGTGTTACTTTGTATCAAGTAATAGAAATTACTTGATTAGGGCAAATACTTCCAGATATTAATCTAAATTTTGTATGAAAATTAATTTAAAGTCAATCCATCTCAGTTTATTTCAATTATAATAAAAACTCAAAAGTCAATTCTAAGGCTAGAATTCTATGGCATCCAGATATTAATCTAAATTTTGTATGAAAATTAATTTAAAGTCAATCCATTTCAGTTTATTTCAATTATAATAAAAACTCAAAAGTCAATTCTATGGCTAGAATCGGTTTCTACCTCGACATTTCTATTCCATTTTCAATATTGAATAGAATAGAAAATATTGCAGCTGTAAACCATAATGTAAACTAATTCTTCCTTGGAATAGAAATCGATTGGACAAAACTAACATCTCAAATGTCCTATTCCATTCGAACAGATTGTCAATTGTGAATTGTATAATCCTATTATGCTGAAAAAATTGCACTGCAATTTCGGGTTGGTATCCGATTCAAATTTCAAAACAAGAAATTCTTCGAACAGAAATAGGACAGTAAATTTAGCCAATCGTAAATTTGGAGGAAAAGTGACGATAAAGACTGGCGGATGGAAGACTTTTGAAAAGCGGTTTCTCAAAAACAGCGGTACAGCTGTAAAGTCGATTTCGCTTTCAGGCATAACGCCAATTTTCGCGACGAAATTTACGCAGGAGAGTTCGTTATGATCATTATACGTACAGTGTAGAAAATGAAAGCAAGGTTGAGGTGAAACAATAAATAGCGGTGATATTTGTAAAATTTTGCAATGGAGAAAGTCGGTAGCATCAAATGTTTAATACTGCAAATTATTCTTTCTATAAAAATGCAGACCAAATAAGGAAAAATGGAGAAGAAATATCGAATTTGATCCATAAAATCGATGTAAAACTATCACCTAATTTATTCGTAAACAATTCAACCGACCGATCCCTTTTTATCATAATTGCATACAAACAGTGCGAAGCAATTTTTTCGCCATTCTTGATTTACACAACTTCGTGACGGACTGAAAAAACGTCGATATAATATTAATTATGTATTTAGATCAAATAAACAAAATGAAGTAACACCGAGTTTTGTGGGCAAATAACCCGTTCGGGAATTATTATTAAATAAGGCGCGTGAAAAAGAACAACGAGTAACGAAAAAAGTCATTAGTATGCATCGATACCACAGCCGTTTAATGTGAATGTGCAATATCTTCATTGTGCAAAAACACGATAAAAAAAGCAAACAAAAAGTCACGAAATCGATCTGCCGAATAATGTTCAGTAAACTCGAAAAAAAATTCGCGAACATTCGCCCCACTTTTTTCCCGGCAAAAAGAACAAAATTGAACAAAAAATTGGAAAAATCCTAGAAACGTCAAAAAAATGACGAAAAAACGGGTGAAAACCTTCGCCTTGAATTGCTAGCGCGTATATTACTTTTTATTTCCCGCGCATGCGCCGAAATGGTCAAAACGAGAAATTTGAATTTCCGTCATTGCTTTCAGCGTCACTCGATTCGTCAGCTCGTTACTAAAGAAAATCCACGAATTCTATTTCGGGCGTAATTTGCATAAATTAGGCCGGTAAAAGAGGCTTTGTCCGGTAGACGACGAAACTGAGAAACTCGTTTTGCGTCCGATTATTTACCGGAGCTTTGTTTTCAAGCAATTAGCGCGTTTCAATTGATCGTTTACCGAGCGTCTGTTTCTTATCGGTTATTCTATATTGTTATGTGAGACCGGCAATATCAAACAATTTTATTAAACACGTTGCACACCTCGGAACCTTGATCATCATTCTCATTAAGTGACAATAATATGGAAATATCAATAACAGATGCGGTTAACAAAGTTATATTATTGTGAATAATTCGATCAACAGTGATGATTAATTAGTTTTTTGTGCGCGTATTGTCGGTTTGTTTCCTTGAGCCGATCGGTGAAAAACATTGCATCAAAACAAACGATTCCAGGCGCTCCAATTTACAATCGCATTTTTTAATCGATATAAACCGAACGCTTCCAAATTTCATATCTTCAGTCTTTACATTCTATTGCAAATGTTGTGATCAAATTTGCGAATTTTCGCCGATTTTGCAAAATTGGACATTAAATTTAAATTTCGATTCTTTTTCTATTCAAAAAATTTAAATTTGTTTCAAATTGTGAGAAATTCCGTTTTTATTAACTATGCATTGAAAAAAACTTTCATTGTAAAAAATTAATTAAAATATTTAACAAATGTTTGGGAATTTAAGGTTGGGAATTTTGAATGACTTTTGTCAGACACTTTTTGTTTCATGAATACCAAGTGGAACGGGAATGAAATGTAAAAGTAGAAAAAAAACCGGGAAAACGATCTTTCACAATTTGATCAAATTTTGACGTCATTGCCGCCAAGGTAGAACTTCCTTATGTCCCGGAAACGAGCCTCTACAAAGTTGAGGCCTTTCATGCGGCCTTCACGTCCACTCATGATTGAAAGGTACCTTCAGATTCTGGCGCGTTCGAACGCACATTTCACTGAAAAAACTAGTGTTTAAAACTTGTTTTGGAAGCACTTAATGTTTTAATTTTCTTACCTTTTCAGTTACAAGTGGCGGCAACTTTTATAGGTCGTGTTTCATTTCGATGAAAATGCGCTTTTGAATTCGTCATTCCGCAGATTTACGTCTTCATTTATCGCTGCGTAAATTATTTCTCGAGTTAACACATTTTTGATCGATTTTTTTCAAGTTAAATTCCGGGATTTTTCACCTTTTGGCAAGTCGTTTTTAGAGGTCGTATGAAAAAAATCGTTTCGACTGATATTTCGATTTATATAAAGAAATTACGTAAATACGAAAAACATGTTTCAGCTAATTGTACCTCCACATTGTTTTACCTCCTAGGTCATGAATCACACATAGAAATATAATAAAGCTGTTACAACTTGCAGAATATCGTTCCTCTTACAATAACAGTTATATCTGTGAATTAACTTCATCGTTGCATAATCGAAAAATTGAACTTAAGTTGCTGAAGTATCTTGACATGCCATTGTGGTGTTAGGTAAATAATATCACGAGTTTCGTTGAACACTGCCCAACACCAATTCATACAATTTTGTTGTAGACGTTCGATAAGGGGAAAGTTAACAGAAAATTGGGCAAAAGTCGACTTTTTGGCAGAAACATTTATATTTGATAGTTTAACAAGTTTTTGTTGGGTATGTGACAATTACTAAGGCCGATTAAGAATGATATATTTTTAATAGGTTTTACTATAATTTACTGCAATTTAATAGATTTAGCTGCAGAATTTAAGTACGAATGTTTCTAAAACTTTTTTTTGACAACTTCTCATTTTCAGTCAGTCACAACTTTGCTAATTTTTAATAATTCCCGTTCTAATTGTTAAAAAATTGTTATACAGAGTTTTAATAAATGTATTACAATGAAAGTTATACACTAAAAATTAAAAAAAACACCACTTAGGCCGTGCATTGCAAAAACTCTATACATGATATCAAAATTCCGTCTAAGGAATTTGTTTTTCAAAAAATTCTGAACATCGCAAATTGAGAAAACTAATTGTTTAATTAAAAGTTACTTCTTTCATACGAAGTTAAGGGGGAGGGCGAATTGAACAAAAAGTTTTTGAAATTCGGTTCAAAAACTTTTCATTGAGAACCATACAAAATAAGGTCATGAGAATTCCCTTTTGGACGACGCATTCCACTTTGTCATTCTTGAATGTTCTGAAACAAAACAATTCCTTTCATAGTCCAAACTAACTTTTTCACCTGCGAAAAAACCCTATTCCAGGTATATTCCAAGAATATTATTCACTAACAAGAAAATATCTTTAGAAACGTAATAAATACTTTGAATGAATTCCTGTGTGAATAAGGAACGGTCATCTGTATCATATCGATTAATCAGATGAGAGATTCTTTAATACAGAAGCTATTTTTATAATGTAATTGTTTCTCCAATACGATAACCGCTATTTTCGGAAATATCAATAATACATGATACAATATAACTCAAACACTCGTAAATCTATCCGATTATGTCTCACACTTGAATTGTGCACACTTGAACAGAACGTGCTAATTCAGTGTGAATAGGTACACTTTTACCGCGTCACTTCGTTTAATTCTCACCTTCGTATGATCAATTTTCACACAGCATACCTGAATCCATCATATTTGACACATTCAGGTTTGCATTACTTTTCCTATATTTGCTTTTTTATTCACCTCCAATCAATCATTCTCCCTTCTTCTTGTGAAATACTCGTTTCTTTTCATCCACTCATTTTTTCGACAATTTGAAACCCCATTAAACATGTTTCCCTGTTAAAAAAACATCTTTTGTTTTTTTTACTTTCTTTGCAAAAAATGTCGTTAATGGATCTGGCATTTGGAAATGAAATTGGACGAAATAAAAATGTGAATTAATCCAAAAAAAAGTTGAGTTGAAAAATTCGAGGTAACTGGCTTATTGCTTCCGGCAATATGCCAGTCTCGCCGGTGATGCATTGCTCAGATGACGCGTGATTATTTTATTATTACCAACACCAGTACAACAAACAGAGGGAACGCACCCGAATTCTTTTGGCAGTTATGAACCCTGACAAAGAATTCGAAAACAGTTTTCTATTTTAATCAGTTGCAACACCCAAAACTCAACCACTATTTTTCCAAAACTTCCATTAATCACTTTTCATAAACTCAAAAAACTTTCTCCCAGCAAAACTGTGGAAATAAAATAATTTGTAGAAAATACTACGTAAGAATATTGCGTAATTTCAAACCAAACGATATTAATACAACTTTACATCAGGAATCAAAATATTACCATTAAAGTATTACAAATATTTGCATCATCGATATTCATACCATTATTAGTTTTATTAGATTTCTTCGTTGCATTATTTTTGTTTGTTTTTTTTTCACAAATATCGCGATGAAAATAACCGGGATATTTAAATTTACGAAACGAAAATTTGTGATATAAACATCGTGATATTTTGATTCGCGATATTTGAATCGTGATATATCGATATGCATTGGCAAACGATTTGAAAAACGATTTTATAGATTCGCGAAAAAAAATGTATGGCCATCTTTCGGCGACTTCAAACGCTCGGCGAAAAGCAATAATATTTTCGCGGAACGATAAAGTTCGTTAAATTGTTTGACGCTCGAAAAGATTTCCCGTCGTAGCGGGAGATTAACTGTTGTGCTAAAAGCGTGAACGTAGACTGCAGGGTGCGCGTTTTTGGCACGTGACGGCCGCGGCGCTGCCAAAATGCACGCTCCGCTCAGCAATGTTTACTTTCTGCCGCCGTGTTTCATTACCGGCCGAAAAACATGCCACTCCCGGTGCAACGCCGCAAAAACTGTTTGATTTCATTAGCCGGCCGATTGACATCAGAGCGGACTTGGAAATTAGTTTTAAAATATGCATTTGTATGTAAACATCGCACACTTGCACGTTATCATCATTGTGAAAAGATCAATGATCGTTCAGAGCATTTACCATAAACTTGCATATTCAAAAACAATGAAAATGAGTCATTTGAATTCAGTTGTTTTTCTCTGCAATTTAAGAAGAGGTATTACTAAAATGTTAATAATGCGAATGAATTTGTGAAAAGTAGTGAAACTTTCGTCTTTTAGATAATTCTATAAATATAAATAAATGTAAAATAAATATCATTTTTGCACAATATATTTATTAACAATAATAGGTCTTATTTTTGCGAAAAAAAAAATAAAATCACCAATCTTCTAAGCTCTAATGCTCCTACAGTTTTGAAAATTTGTTTCTAAAACTTTGTTTAGGGATAATTTAGAACAATATTATATACATTTTGAACAATATCACAGATGGATTTGGCATAATTCCGAAAATTGCAAAAGTTACGGTACCTAACCTTTAAAAATAATAGATTAATTAAAATTTGGCTTACGTAGTCGTTTTCCAAACAAAAACTATGTAAAAGACGAAAGTTTTGCCAATTTCCATAATTTCATTAGTAAAGCTGAAATTTCGGTGATACCTATCCTTAAACAATTTTAAATCTGTTTAAATTTATAAAAATTTGTTTCCGACTTTAGCATTAAAAAATTTTATTTTAATTGCAGTTTTTTACAATTTTAAATTAAGGGATTGTTTGGAGATAGATTTTGATGGAAATTTATGGTGATTTCTAAGTTATAAGGTGGGTCGAGGTTAAGTTCGACCCAATCTTTTAAACACCGCACGCATGTGTGTGTAAAGCTTCTTATCATTTTATTTTCGCTTTTTTAGTTACATTCTTTACGTAGTTAAGTTAATTTATATTATTTAAGTTAAGCTATGTATTACGCACGTAAGCTGGCATGACATCTCAAATATTGTTGTTTTCGTTGTTTTCGATGTAACGTAGGTCCCGCCGGATGTCCCAAGATGTCACGCAGTCCAGGTCTACGGAGAACCTCCATTCCGCATTCTTCAGGTCAGTTTGCTTTTTTCGTTTCATTTACTTTTATCGACTACATTTTTGTTTTTTGCATTTATGGAATTGAGAATGAGATAGGTGTCTACTAATTGATCGAAGCAAATTTTATTTGTTCGAAATACTGAGAGTTTAATTTGGAACCGAGAAACGTTAATTTGTCAGAGTTGAAAATAGAATGTCCTTAATTTATTTTCAAATTCCAAACAATTAAAAACGAAGGGACGTTTGCACTGGAAAAAGCTCAGTAACGTTCCTTCACGAAGTCAAACTAACATCAACCGCGGAGGTCAATTGCATGCATTAGCTTTTATTACGTGCAATTGAAATCATCGGAAAATGTAAATCCAAACTCGTTACGTTCGCACTGATTTAGAGGCCCAATTAATTTGTATTTTACCGGCCAGGTCAATGGCAAATAACGAATTTCCGACCCACAAATCTTTCCCACATGCCGTTTTTAAACTTTGCCACTTCGAAATAAAAACTTTCAAAAACGATATAAGACAGATACACCAGATACTATAATTTTTGGTTTTGGGACTGAATTTAATTTCCACATATGTTCCCCAAACACTACAATTTTTAAACTTAAGGATGTTCTACTTCTTTTGTCATTGTCTAATCTACTGTTTTGTTGTATTTTTCTAATGATATCGACAAAAACTGAGAAAAGTGACATTAAATGTGGGATCTGAAATGCATTTGAAAGATTACTGGCATTTTTATATATTTTTCAAGAGGGTGAGATGGGATTTTTCAAACTTTCTTTCTGGGATTTTTCAAAGTACTGCTTCAAAAAAGTCATTAGATTTCTTTTAAATTAATTCTAACTTAATATGGTATGTTTCATTGTTTGATATCACTGTTAAAAAGTAATACACTCTGGCAAATTATGATAATAAATGTCCCAACTAATAATTTATTAATAATTTTGAAATTTGTCATAATTTAATTTTTTTCATTTTTAGCCTCCAAATGTCACTTTTCTATCAGAAAGCATGTTAAATCAGGAAAATTTTGAAACATCAGAAAAAAAGAAAATCAGGAAAACGTCTCATTATTTATGAAATAGGTAGAGAACACCCTTAAATTATTAAAATGCCTTATAAGGTGGTTGGCTTATTTTTCAAAATAAATGTTACCTCAAATTGTATGCCAGCAAAAAACTTATGATCAAGAACAATTCCTCAAAATATGATTGAATTTTACTACGTCGCCTTCGAGAAAATAATAGTGCACAAACTGCCTTCTTAATTCCCTTCAAAATTAATCTTCTAAAAAACGGTTTGGTGAAAATACTCGAATTTTATGAAATTATTCCCACCCTCTTTTCCTAAAAGTAACAGAAATTTGAACTCCTTCGCATTGCTGGATTATTTTGTAAGATTTAAAACTCGACAATTTTAATTAAGGCACATAATGTATAAAATAAATTTCATTTAAAACTCATACCTACAAGCAATATGCTAGTCGCTTGTGTCTTATCAAAAGCGTTTTCAGTTTTAAATAAAACAAAATATTAGAAATGATCTT
>JABFPB010006091.1:0-12445 GCA_022817645.1 Ceratoteleas bidentatus | reverse complement strand
CTCCCAGATTCAGAGAATGTTTTAAAATCATTTTTAATTAGATAATCGATATAATATCCGTAATAATTAGAAACACCTTAACTCCGTGGTAGCAGACGTGCCATTTCACCTTAATCCATGAAACTTGACACTGGATCTTATCTAACCTCGAAAAAGCAGCCAATCCGTCAGGACGGATTCATTATTCTTACCATTATTTCAAAAACGTGATTCATTCGTATTGCATTTTGCCAAATTTTCAATACGTTTTAATACGATTCCGGTTACTGGGCATCGACATAAAATGGCGTATTCGAGTAGCATTCATTGAAAATATTAATAAAGGACGCATGTGGCTTGAATTGTCTGTCCTTTATAAATATTTTCTCTGAATGCTGCTGAATATGCCTATAGAAAGGACAGCGCTTGGTACTGCTGAGTATGGATACTGTCGGTGAGAGAGAGGCAAGATTAAGATGACTTGTGCTTTCTTTTATTAAAGGGTTCCTATTGGCTGATGCGTTGCCATAGAAATGAAGCATGAGAGAAGCTAGTCTGTTGACACACCTCGATCACCGAAACTCGTGTTATGGTTTGATCTCCAAAAACATTTGCCGTTTTTTAATAAATTAAAATATTTCTTAATAAAATGGTGGTCACATGTTTCTTATGTAAAAATACGGCAAAAAAATGTGGACAGGCAATATCGTTTCACACGTAAGTAAATGATTAAATTAATGTATTTGACTATTACATTATAATAACAATGATTTTTATATTAGTAGTTTTGAGGAAAACCAATTAAGGGGATTAATCAGTCAATAGTTATTATAATTATAATTAACGGAATTAAAAAATTACTTTTAGAAAAACAGTCATTCAATTTGTTCCTTCCCAGTTGAAAAATATTTAGGCAACATAACAAAACGATTAATACATTATTATACAACATGACCACAAAAACGATATTTTGAGTATTTAATACAAAATATTTTAGCCATTCAAACTCAATATATCTACATGACTTTGGCTAATAAACCTTGAGTGACACTTCAAAATGCGTACAAAACGTAGCTGCAATATTTGGATGTTAACTGCGCTTGTTTATGTTCAGTAGTCATGAGAAATAGTGTGCATATAAATATATAAGGTTTGGACAAAAATATGCAAGTTAACTTTTGATGCTTTATAAGTAAATATTAAAAATTACAATAAAGTGACTTTGGTGGCTTTTCCTAAAAATTACAGATATAACAAATTAAGGTGGAAAATCCATTTTCGTTACAACTCACGAAGTTGATGAAAACCCAGCATGTTGTTTATTGAAGTACGAGGAATCGATTTCTGAAATAACAAAAAAAAATAGGTTACCATCTAATTTCTGAGAAATTGATGATCAAAGTAACGCATTTTAGGTTAGTTTCCTATGCAAACATGTACAATTTAATTCATTGATTTCTCAGGATCTAGATGGTGACTCGTGTTTTTTATGTCAGAAATCGATTCCTAATACTTCAATGAACAACATACTAGTTTTTCATCAAGTTGTTGAGTTGTAAATATTTTTCATTACAATCGCATATGTCTGTCCTTGTTCACGGATTTCCTACCTTAAAGCAATGTATGCATGCACAAAATATGTTTAAATCAAAGTTAAATAATTCCTAATAATATTTTTCATTTAGGTTCCCTAAAGATGCCATGTTAAAAAACGCATGGATAAAGTCACTGGGCCTTGCTAATGTTGCAGATTCTGCAAGAATTTGCTCTGCTCATTTTAATAATAATGATTTTGTGCATCCAATTAGCGGATCCAGAGCAAAATTAAAAAATAATGCTGTGCCATCATTAGACAAAAATGTTCCACTTAATTTTTGTTCCATCAAAACAGAAAATGTAAGTTGACCATTACATAATAAATAACAAAATAAAATAACTTTCTAAAAATAATTCTTTGAATAATTTTCAATTAAATTTTAATTAAAATAAAATGTATAAGTTAATGTAAAATCCGATTGAACCAATAGTAAATATTGTAAATAAAACACCGAATTACTTAAAAATTCATATAGTTCATTAGAATTCACACAATTTATTAGAATTCACACAGATCATTAGAATTTAAAAAATCTGAAGACTCTTCTAATCTGAATTTCTAATCTGAACAAATCATTTTCTAATGGCTCTTTAATCATGAGTATAGAAGTAGATATATTAAATTATAAAAATGAGAGATTAGTGTGAACGAACAAAATTATTAATTTCTGTAAACGTTTACAGATAGAGCAAGAGGAAGAAACCGTAGAAGATGGACAATCCGTAGAAGACTGTCTGTATTCTAAGGAAGAAACCGTAGAAGACTATCCATATTCTACGGAAGAAACCATAGAAGACGGATATCAAGGGAATATATCTAATGTTACGCCAGGAAGTTTTTTAAAAAGGTATTTAATTGATAGTCGAAACGAATGTTCAAATCGAGTCATCTCAACCAGTAAAATTCAAACCCACGTACTAAACTCGCTGGAGTTTATCTAAACCAGAAAAATCCAAACCCACTTACTAAACTAATTTGAGTTTATGTAAACTAATAAAATTTAAACCCACGGCGCAATATTAAGTATGCTAAATCATGCATTTTTATATTATTTTAGATCACGAACGACATTATCAAATGGAGTAGAAAACGAGGATGTGTTGCCAAAGTACCGACGAATAGCTGATATTGATGTAGACAAAGTGTCTACATCCCCAGTTGAGGCGAAAATGTGCCTTGAAGTAGCAATCGAAACGATTGAGGAACAGAGGGCAAAAATTCGCAAATTACAAACTGCAAACAACAAACTGCGTAAGAAAGTATTAGGTTTGAGATCGTTAATGTCCGAACTCAAAGATAAGAACTTCTTGTCACCTGAGGCTTTCCTAGTAAAAAGAAACATATAGTAAAAATATATTTCTAATATATAAAAATGTGTTTCTAATATATGTCCAATATACTTCCAATATATGTTTTTCGTACAAATATATTGCCATATATTGCAATATATTTAATATATTTTCAATATATTGAAAATAATAACGTCGAAAAAAGACGTTTAAAACGGTGGGTTATACACATCTGATAAAAAGATACAATTCACCACTTTATCGCCACCGAAAATACGTCGAGTCCCACCGGATTATCAAGCGAGACGCGACCATTTGACGGCTCGGGTTTCGAGTTCAGTTTGTGGGAATGTCCGGTAAAGAAACCTGTGCATGTGATTGAAATCGCAGGATCTGAAAGATAGGAATATTATTCTGAAGGGAACCCAGCAAAAAATTTGGAATAGAAATGAATAGAAAAGAATCGGATTTGTAATTCTTTGTAATTGTAATAAATTTGGCATTTATTAGAATTAAATGGAATTCATTTTTCGGTTTTGAATGTTAGAAATAGTTTAATCAATTCCAATTGGGGAATTCAAAGTTAACTTTTTCAAAGATGTCACTTTGAAAAAGTCATCCTAACTGGAATTGAAACGAATAGAAAAGGATTCATTTTGTCAGTTTGAATTCAGATTTTGGAACTGAACAGAAACGAATTCTTTCTGAAGAATTCAAAATTGCTCGTTTGAAACATTGAGAAATCGCTGGAATAGAAACGAATAGAAAAGAATTGAAAATAAAAATATGCATGCCGAATCTTTCCCAAAAGAAGATAAATTTATATTTTTCAGTTCTTTTGTATTCTTTTCTATTCATAATTTTTTGCTGGGAAAGATTCGTAAATTTACGAATAATTAACATTACGCTAAGTACAACATTTTTCTTCAGCATTCACTTCTTGACATTTAGTATGGAAATTGTATCAATTACATTGTTACTATATTTATATAGATAAATCCCTTTTAAATATTATTTTATCAGAATAATGTTTGGAAAAAGTTTTGAAAATATTTCTGGTAAACGTTAAAGATATTTTTAAGAAATATTTCAAAAATAAATAAAAAAGAATTTGTTTTGCAAAATATTATGGGTACATTCCACTAACAAAAATCAACGGTGATGGAACAATTCCCTGGAGTAGTAGTTGAAAGAGGGAGAATAGTTCAAGTCCAATTTGATTTATTTTGGGTCAGAATCAACTCAATTTTTGGGTTGATTAACTCTCTTTTGGTTTAACTTGTTTTTGGCTTTGTATCCTTTTCAACTCAAAATCTGAGTTTCATCTATCACACATCTCATTACACGAGAATTTTGCGCTATTTGGGAAACTTTCTATGGGAAAAATATTTGTCGTTAAAATACCAAAATATCAAAATATCAAATGTACTAAAAATTTCTGCCAAGAAAAATATTTATAATCATATTTATTTTTAGTAGGATAAGCAACGACACACTGGAATCTCGGAACCAACGATGTCGATCCGACACAGGCCACGGAAGTTGAAAAAGCGATGCGGAGCAATAAAGTTGCCTGCAATTTGTTATCAATTGCGGTGATATGCCCTTTAGACATGACATTCGAGGTACGAATGTCACGGGAGCATCTCCTGGTATCTAAAATTAGCAAAAAATGTAATAAGCAAATAGTCTTCGTTCCACTTTTCGCATCGTTGTACAGTATTGAACTATCGCGTCGTCAAGTAAACAATTTCGAATTCCAGCAGTGTCGACAAGTCGTCCAACGAAACGCGACGCTCAGAAACAAAACATACTTTGCGACAATGGTCCAATAATTACTTATTTCCAAAATCAACAACTTTTCTGTTTTTCCACCAAATAAAACAATAAGATCAAAGTATCATCTTAAATATATCTATTTTATTAAATTAAATCTCAACTCTCAGTGTTTTCGGTGTGGGATTTTAAATAAAAAAAAAAAAATAGAAAAAAACTCTGTATCTGAGTCGGAATAAGATCAAAGTGACTTTGTTTCAGTCGAGTCTCGGCAAAGTTTACAATGCTATCTGTGAATAATGATCCAGAAGCAGAGATGCTGTGCACATTGTCCCGGTAATCTCGTCTCTTCGTTGAACAGGAAAGAGCACGAGTGCAATGTGCCGGTGTACGTAAGTGGGAATTTAAAGCGCTCGTCTCTGCACAAGTGCAGTCCTGGCGACGCGCAGCGCTCCGAGAGATTGAAGGGAAAACCCCCGGCAGAGAGGCGAGTGCAGTATAACAAGCCGAATATGTTTTCCTTAGCAAAGAAGTTCCACGCTGAGAACCTGCAGCACCAGCCATTGCCGGACCGCGTCGACGACCGAGTTTTCATGAATTCCATGAGGAAAAGGCGAGACACCGAGTGCGAATGCATTAGGAAGGATGTGCAAAGGTAGATGGTTCAGTGACATTGAAAGAGGTTTTTTTTCAAGAAAATTGACAAAAATGAACAAAAAAAGAGTTTTTTGAACGGAATTTCCCTGCAAAACATATTTCATAAAAAGGAAGGTTTTAATTCTGCGAAATTCTGCAAAATATATTTGCAGACTTTCCAAGGAATTGTCTGCAGACAGTTGGAAAACTCCAAAAAGTTCCAATTTCAGCATTAAAAAATTGTTTTTAGTTTGTTAGAGTTTTTTTAAGTTTTGTAAAGTTTTCCATCTTTTTCAGAGGAATTTGCAGGGTTTTGTAGAATTGTTTTCAGGGACCAATTCAGTCCGAGCTCTTGTAGAGATACAATTTCTGAAATTCTCTGAAAATCTGTGAATATCTCTGACAATGTCTCTGAGAAAGTCAAAGTTTGGGATTGTCAAAATTTTTTTATAGATTTCCAGATATTTTCTGAGTATTGTCAGAGATTTTTTAGATATTTTTAGATGTGTTTAGAGTATTTCTCAGACCTTTTCAGAGATTTTATTTCTTCTAGAGAATCACTAAACTTTAGCCACAAATTTAACTTTATTTATTGGATTAGAGTTTGTTTTGACGAAAGTTTGATAAACCATTTATTAACCAATGTTATACACGGTTAACTCAACGAAAGGGTGAAAATCCAGTTTTTTGCTGCGATGCCACCTTAAGTATTAATAAAAGATATTTATAAAAATGAATTCAAAAAATAAAAAAACGCGTTCACTATATAATTTATTTACTTATTAACAGTATTTAAACATATTTCTCAATAGGAAAAGATTAACAAAGTCAAAATCATGACATTGTGTTTATATATGTATTCAAAGATTGATTACTAGAGTCATCCCGAAGGGAACAATAACACGACTTCTGCATTGATTATGTGTCACCGACGAGTTGACGTGTTATTGCATCGGCACACGTATAATGCTCTGCAATATTGATTTAATATCGACGTCTCTAACATTAATCCAACGTCTATTCTCTCTTGATACAATACTGATATATTTTCCACGTCCAATACTGAATACAGAGCTGAAAGTTCAATAAAGGTTTGGCGAACGTTTAGCTGAATGTTGTCGACAGGTTTCTTAAACGTTCCAGACCGTGTTATAAACGTTCAGGATATCTTTTTTTAATAGAGTTTCCAAACTTTCTATAAACGTCCAGGAAACCTTTTGATAATTTAAAAAATTATTTAAAATAAATTATCGCAACGTTTGTGAAACGTTTGGGCGACGTTGAGACAACGTTTCGAGAAACGTTCAAAGAATTTCCCAAAGCCAGAAATTAGTCGGTTTCCGGAAGATTTATAGACAGTTTGGAACGTTTAAGAAACCTGTAAACCTGTTCAGCTAAATTTTCGCCAAATGTTTAATGAACTTTCGGCTCCGTTATGGCAGTACCACTGTCAATGCACTCATGGTGTTATTGCCGTATGGAACCTTTGATAAATGCGTGTGGGCTCAAACTACACAATATTTTTTATCCAGATGTCAAAGCATAGTCCCGGAAAAGTCCAGCAAAATCCTGAAAAGTCCAAAAAAGCCATACGGCCCAGAACTGGGCTGTAAACAGCCAGAGAGTAATATGGATTTGGCTATTTGCTGGGAAATTCCTGTAAATCCAGTTTACGAGCCCCGAAAACCGATTCATGTTGATGGTTCCAACGGTGGAGCAGCTCCTTCCATTTTCACTCTCATCCGTCCGAACCCAGATGATAGTTGCGGATGTATAGACCAAGCCCATGTTGGTTACAGTGGTTCCGAGAACAAGAAATGCTGCCTTTGTTGTAAGGTCCAAACTACTGAAGAAGTTGGTATGTTCGCTATTCTATCCAACTAATGCTACTTCGATTGCCAATTACTATACCTAGCCATTCTTCGTAAATGTAGTTCTTCTAGTATTTCAGTTAAAATACTAAAATCTAACTCACTACGGTTCAAGTAAATTCTGCCGAAAGGAATTAGGTTTACATAAAATTCATTTATGTAATATTAATAATGACTATAAAATAAACTTTATGTAATATTAATAATGACTATACATCCCTGGTAAAAATAATTCTTACAACGTAAACTACTGCCACTCTACGGAAAATTAGAAAATCTAAATTTCTACTCTTAATATTTACTAATTATGAAACTAGGAGTAATTACGCCTTTAGACTTCCCGTAAAAATGCGTAAAAACTCTGCATTTCTATACCATTTCTTCAAAAGGGATGTACGTTTGATGAAATAAATTACAATTTTCTGTTCAGACCAACAGCCGAAACCCGAAGAATTACCTTCAAACGAGAATGACGGGAATCCCAGTCATGAACTGTGCAAGGACCTGGACCATATTTCCATATCGAAACATGTTTGTGGAAAGACGAAAGAGGTTGCGGCGCAGTTAGGTCGACGCTCTAAGTATTCCCGACAACTGCGGCCCTGCTACGCTTGTGACGAAGACAAAAATCGCGAGCCGAAAGTACGAATGCAGTCAGCCAATTACCTTCTGCAGAGGACGAATTGTAAGAACGACAAGAGAAACGGGCTTCCACCCAAAGGCTTGATGGTGCCAAGGCCCAGGACACCTTTTGCCAGGAGATCATTTTGCATTGACACACTGGCGCCACCATTCAGTATTGTCTCGGGATCTAGGGACGGAGACTATCCGGAGCATTGGAGACTCACTTCTATATACCAACAGTCTTATAGAAATCCTAAAAAACAAAGAGGGACTATACTGAATTATCGTTGAACAGTATTTAGGACAGTTTTAGACTTGTTGAGTTGCAAACTGTGTTAAAAATGAAGTATTAAAACGTATTGATGCATATACAATGAAACAATTAAACACTTGCAGGTTAAACATATTGCATATTCAAGACAAATTCGAGACGTTCTTATTCTTAACGTTCCGCATTTTTATTGAGATCGATGAGTTTCAATTCGCTTATTGTCTACGATATACGTATAGATTACGTAAAAACGTAAGTCAATTAAGGTTAAAATTTCGGTGAAAAAGCTTTCACAATTAAAACTCGATTTCAGGTTCAAAATTTTAACGACATTTGAAATTTTTTTTATTATAAACAAATTTTTTACATCCTATCAGTGGATTTTAATATATTTTCCACTTTTCATTTCACTTCAGTTGGTTTACTATTCATTTTTAATACAAAATATCATAAAACAGATCGTGCTGGAACCTACTTAAAATGAGTAACGCTGTGAATACGTCTCGAATATATCTCGTTTCGTATTTGAATATGCCTTAAATACATATTAAAACGAAATAATCCTAAAGTCTTTAAATGTTTCAATATGAATCAATATGTTTTAATGTATTATGTTTTAGTATGTATTATATGTTTTCAATTTTTAAAAGGGAAGATAGTAATTGTTAGATCGATTTGTGATATTATGTTGTTTAAAATTGTGTGCATATATTGTTATCGTTATTAGTGTTACTATTATTAATAAATATAAAAATGTTCGTTTATCATGAGAATACCTATATTTGAAATAGTAAATTTATTCTACTTACTTTAAAGGTAACCATTTCCTACAAATGAAATACTATCTGATTTCTCGAGATGCCATAGTATAACTAATACTAGTTACAGTAAGTTTATTTAGTAAAGACAATTTATGTAACCCAATTATTTATTAATCAAACTTATTTTTGTTTAGTACTAACTTATAACAGTTTATACTCCTTTTGTAAATTCGATATATTACTGACATTATGCCACATTATTATCAGGTATCATTTTACTAATATTGATACCTGGAACACTAATATAATTAGTACTATCAACTTCGTCAAGTTGAAGAGTCTTCTTGTAACGCTTCATTGCCAATTTTTTCAATCGACCTACTATGTACGGATATGGTGCTATGACTTTTTGAAAATCCGCTTTTGTCAGAATACCTACTTCACAAGTTTCAATTGCAACTACGCTAGCGATCCTATACTCAGTATCCATCAGCAATGTTACTTCGCCAAAGTGAGCTCCTTCTTCTAAATGACAGACCTAGAAGAAATGTGTTCATTTTAAGACAGTCTAATGGTAAAAAATGATGCAAAAAAGCGACGAATTTCATGTATGAAAATGCACTTTTCGACGCGCGAAAAACGCGTCAATTCAGGATGCACGAAATAACACGTATTTTTATATTAAACTCGACTATCGCATTTTTCATTTCGCATTTTGTGTACTTTGTGTACTACACTCTTTCTGATTTGAAACAGATTACCTCTTTTCCGGCTGTAGTGTACACCGCAACACTTCCGGAAACAATAAAATACAATTCCGAGCCTTCAGTTTGGCTTTGAATGATCACCTCATTGGTCAAGTAAATTTTCGTGTGAATGCATGCAGCAATTTGCACGACAATCGATATAGGTAAATACTTCAACACGTCTACAGAGGAGAGCATATGTACATGACTGTATAACACGAGTTCCTACAAAAAAAAAATATTGTTGTAGGACAAGATTGAAAACAGGAGGCAAACATTACGCTAACAGATGCTGAATGGTTTCGTAAACACTGACACGTTTTCACAGGCGGTATTTGGTATTTTCAATTTTTTTTCTATACATTTTCTATAAATTAAATCGTATAAATGGCATAAGATTTAATTAATTAAATTGTTTATGTCGTCAAACGATTGAATATGGGAACACTGAATTGCGTTTTTGAATATTTCTAATGGTTTTCGTTTGCTGGGACATCAAATTCCCGCCTTGAACTGAAATCAATTTGAACAACCGCTCTCATGGTAAAACCTGAAAATCCCTATATGCGACAAACAACAATCCCTATATGTCACTAAACTTGCGTAGTAAACGAAAACAAGTTTTCGCAACAATTGTCATTGTCAGGATGCGTTTAAATGACAGTTAAAAATTATTTTCCATCGAAAATGAAGGCTGCACACCAGAGATTAGTCATGTTTGGCGACCGCGAAAGGTAGGATCGATTAAAAACCTTATAGGTTAGCAGATTTGCTTGACAATACCAACTTTATAATTTCCTATATGTTTTAACAATAATGCGCAGTTTTTATCAACAAAAAAATAAACCATTGAAAGTAAGAATATCCGGTTATCTGTTGATTACAGTTTGAAAGAATTACTGAGAAGACGATTGGTGGAATGTGGCTGGAGGGATCAAGTGAAAATAATTTGTAAAGAGATCGTAAAGGAGCAGTTGAAAGAAAGAAACCCGAATTTCGATACGCTGTTGTCAATGGTCACGCCGAGAGCGAGGAGCCTCGTGCCGGATTCGGTGAAAAAGGAGCTTCTGCAGAAAATCAAGAACCAGCTCATTGCCCAGGAGGAGAAACTCAAGTCGGGCGATTGTCGTCGAGATTCATAACCTTAACGTAATGAAAACAAACTTCTGTTTTTGTAAACAAAGAGTCCATCACTGTGTGATTGTTTATTTTGAATAATGCTGTTAATACGTCGATAAGTCATGAAAGATGTTATTTCCTTTGAATGATATTATGTGGAAATATATGTAAAATTCCTTATTGTGTGAGATTATTTATTTCAAATGATTTCAACTTTTGCAAGCATATGTTTTTTATTAAGTCTATTATGATTTTGTAATCCTAGTTTTAATATTTAATTCTGATAGATGAGTAGTTAACAAAAAATAATTTTGTTTCGAAATGTTATTTGTTTTTTAAACCTGTTTTACAATGTTAAAAAAAATTGTTATTTTATATGGAATTTTATTTGGTGGTATAATTTTGTTTACCACCAAATAAATACCGTGTAACAAGTTTTGTAGTAAGTTTTTTAATAATATAATATTTATTTTTTTATTATAAGAAGTTTAATTATAATTTGATATATTTATGAAGGACTACCTTAAACGAACAAATCTAAAAGTGTCTACAAAAGTCTGTAAAAGTCTGAAAAAAACAATGTTAATCAGCAGGAATTGGGACTGTCTGTGAAAATTGGTTAGTCTACCAAAATCTTTATAAAACTCTGAGACTGGAAGTCTTTGGAAAATTTGTATAGACTTTTACAGAGTCTGGTAGCAGTGACTTATTGTATTATAATGTGGTAAAATTCCAGTTTTACCACATTTCAGAGTCCATCAGAATTTTTCCAGAATATGTACGACTTATGTTCATGTTTCTGGAAACTTTTTTGCACTTGGGTATATCTATGGTTTTGAGTAAAAAACAACTGGGTTCACTTTATTATGATTTTGAAATATTTGTGTTTGTAGTTTCAAAAATAAACTTTTGCATTTCTACATAAACCTTTTATATTTTAATTAAAACCCTATTTTTTATGCGGAATGATGAAATAATGGTTTACAAATATTATTTTAAACTGTTACTAAACCAAAAATATTTTTATTTTAAAACGTTTATATTTATAAATTAATTAATTTAACACAATATTTATATAAATTACATTGGTATCACCCTTCATTTCATGTCTTTCTAATGAGGTTTCTGCACACAAAATTCAAATAAAAACACATCTCATTGTCTTGTTAGCAGTGGCTAAGGCAGGTCCTTACGAACTTTACTTAAGTTGGCGTATACAAGTTACTCAGATATGTTGAAATTTTGCGAATTTTGTTGAGTAGCCAATAAAATATAAACGGTTGTTTTTTTTCTTAAATAAAGAACCATTCTTTCTCTACAACATATAATTTTTTTATTAACCAAAAATTAGGACCCTGCAACACATAATCAGTGTAAATAGCTACTGCTGCAGTGGAATAACTTCTGGCTTGGCATGGTTTTTCTCAAACACTTTACAACCAATTTACTTGCGCTTTTGTATCACCAATTCTTCATATAATTCTGTACATCCATACGAATAGGATTTCAAAAATTTGATTTGAACTTTGATTTTGATTTTTCAAAATAATTTTTAAAAAATATCCAAAAAGTGAACCTGTTTTTGGCTGCTATTTGTATATGTCCAGTTAAAAAGCTCATGGCGTTGTTGTTTGCCAAAAAAATGTGATTCTTTTGTTACTACTTAACACCTAATGAGTGAAATAAGGGGTTTTTCATATACTTAGCACTGATTTTTAGGTGTTTTTCAACATTTTTTGTCGTACCTTCAATGTAATCTGCGGTTAATATAAGTTA
>JABFPB010006090.1:0-12453 GCA_022817645.1 Ceratoteleas bidentatus | reverse complement strand
CAGTTTTTGTTTAAGTTCTTTTTATTTGATTAATAATTTTATATTTTGTTGTTTTAAATATTCTTTAAACATGTTATGCATACTTTGTATTGTTTCAGTTATTTATTTTTTTATTTGTAGCCCGACCGAGCTCCTGCCGGGCTTCCCCGAATCGGGCTTCCGCGACAACGCCCGAATCGGGCACGAGCTCGGAAGCCTGGCCGGGATCCGGTCGGGCTTCCATGCTTTCCGCACTCGTGCCCGATTCGAGTGCTATCGGGGAAATTCGGTGGGGACCCAGTTGGATTTCCGCACTCGTGCCCGATTCGGACGCTGTCGGGGAAACCCACTCAGTGCCAGGGTCGCTTTCTTTATATGCAATATTTTCTCACAAGCGCCCAGTTTGTTCGGCCTGTCGTATACAAGACCCCGGCAGACAGTATACCTATATGCAGGTAAACATAGGACACCACATGGACATAGTGGCACGAGAGGAGACTTCAAGTGGGCGCCAATCCAAGTTACGACCGGGCCCCGGGCAGGACATTTCGGGCACCATCGCGGATTCCAGGGCCAGATGGATCATGTAACGCATGTTCCGGCCAGGCCCCGAATACGGGACCTTGTCGGAAGATCCAGCGAGGGCCCGGAGTGGGAACCCCGTCGGTCCCCGCACATGCAGTCTACCCAGAGTCCGGGTTGTAATCGGGCTCCGGGATGGAAACCCGACCTGGCCCCGGAATGGAAACCCGACCCGGCCCCGGAATGGAAACTTAATCTGGCCTGATCAGATTCCCACTCCGGGCCTTGGTTGGGTTTCCCGGGCAGGTCCCGCATTCGGGGCCTCGCCGAGCATGCTTTACATGATCGATCTGGTCCTGGTCCGGCACCCGCGATGGGGCCCGAAATGATCTGGACAGGGCCCCGTTGCAGCCCGGAATGAAATTGTACTAAGGTGGAATAGTTGCTCTGAAAAATAGTTGAGGCGACTTCGGATTTTACACAATCTTTCAATACGATTGTCAATTCCCGATTCCGTTAAAATTGTTCTTTCATATGCACACGTGAATTACAGTAACAACCATTTTCTGTTCAGGACGGTGACTCTGGCCTCGTATCGCATCCAATGTTGGCCGTTTTGCGCGACAAACAAATTTACACCTTCTTTCGGCGCGGAGTTAACAACTTCGCGCACGGCGCCACTGTTTGTTACGGGCGAATTCGAAAATGTGGGCGTAACTTGTCGCAGAGTTTGTGCAATTATGTCAAACTTGGCTCAGCGCACGCTCGACTCAAACACTGCTCCATTTTTGCATTATTAATGTACCGTCTAATCTGCATTAAACGCGCGAGACGTGGGACGCAGTTTGGCAATTCGAAGACGGGGAGCGCTTCTTGAATGGAATTTATGGTTCCGCGAAGGTTACGTAAAAGGTTGCGACATTGTCTATGGATTAAACGATCGTTGTAGTGTGACACAGTTTCGTGTCCCGCGTTCTGTGAACGCGGGAATCCGTTTTATAAAAATGAACAATGTTTGGATAAAATGGCTCAGTTTCCACGATGCAGACAATAAGGGGATGGAATAAGCGCACATATCTTCACGCTTCGGTATACCAAAGTATAATACAATGTGCCATTATCAGCGGAAACAGAAACTGCAATAGCGGAACAATGCAAATCAATACCTCTTATTTCATGTGCGCCGCATTTAGTTCTCCGCTTTAGTGAGCTTGTTTGATCGATGAAATTTCAGGTATGTTCATGACAGACCGAGTGTTTAAACGCCTAAAAACAAGTCCTGGTTAAAACTGCATCCTAATCGACGTTCAACTGCGTGTTTGTTCGCGAAATTGATAACGAAATATTCGCGAATCGAAAAAACGTTACTTTGCGAAAAAACCGCTTGCTCGCGGCTGATCTGATTTTCCCTTCATAATCCTATATCCCTTTATTGGTTAATCCTTCAGTAAGAATGCAATCCCGTTTTCACCGAAGCGGTAACGCAATTACAGTTTCGTTTGCGGCCAATTTTAATAAATGCGGAATTCAAACAGTCAGAATAAACACTCGAAAGAATCGCCGCAACTAATCGAGTGTTTAATCGGTCGCAAAACGTCGAACGGGATTTCACCGCTGCGGAATCAATATAATCTGCTCTGCGTATCCGTAGTAGAATATATTCTCTCCTTTTTCAAATGTGCAATGGTAGTCAAGTCAAGAGTCAGATGTCGAGTCTGTTTGTTTCATTCATTAATATCAAGTAATAAAATACATGACAACTCTTTCGAGCAGCCTTGACAGTTAACTATCCGAAATTGGAAATCGACATTAGCGACTCTTAAACTTATTTCATAAGTTTGAGCTACCAATGTTCAAAAAGATGGCACCCGTTTTTGTGCGAAACGTTCGATCGAAATGCGCACGAAAAATACTAGCATTCTATGTAACGCGCGACAGATTCAGGACTACAATCTGGTCGAGCTAAATTATCTCCAAATTCATCGAGTGCTGCGCCGAGTCAAAGCAAGAAGCCCTCAAGCGCAGCTCGTAGACACTAATCTGCAGGTCATCTGCATTCAGGGGCGGTTCAAGGGAGCTGGATAGCGCCGCGCACTCGGCACAATGCACGGAATGAACCACTTCAAAGAGCCGCTTGGCGGCGTGGTCAACAAAAAGTTACCTTGACATAATAACTGCCAGGTTGTGCCGCGCCGCTAATTTTATTTGCGCGCGAAAGCACGGTGCATTCAGGCTCGTTAGAGGAACGCTCGATCGAAAGCAAATCGCTGCAATCAGTCGCAATTTCTTCTCGGCGCACGATCAAACAGTGCTGTTTCTTCGCCAATACGTGCCACAGCTAAAATTTTGTCAGAAAAACGTCCGCTAATTCGTAGTGGGAGTCGTGAATTCTGGCGAATCGAGCTCGTGTTAATCCGGACAGCTGGTCAATAATTCTCGGCCATTAATATTCGGTCGTTGATAGCGAATGAACGGCAAACGCCCGGCGTCTTCGCATGGAGAAGGTAACGCTTTGGTGAATGTCGGGAAATCAATCGCGCGACCCCGCAGACGCAATTATTGTGCGACTTTGGGTTTCGCTGAAAGCGCGGAAAACCGAATTCGCAAAAATGCAAATACGACGTTCGAGAGGGATTAATCAAAGTCGAGCGTGGGAAGACCACGAGGGTGGTTGGAGCAGTTTCGATGGAGGCAGAAAAAACATTGCATCTAGAGGTCACGGTTAGGAAAATAGGATTTGAATTTTTAGTTTTATCCGAAATAAACTAACGTTGAGAGGAAAGTCATTTTAGTGTGTGCATTTTTTTGCACACACTAAAATTAAAAAAAAAACTAATTCGGCCATGTTTTCCGATAACATGGCCGAATTAGTTTTTTTTATTTTCCGATTGCAGTTTGATTAGAAATTGGATTCATAAAGTGGAAAGTCATCTAGTAGGATACCGTTAAAATTGGAAATTTGCGTTAAATCTCTCGAAGCACAACAGCAGATGGGGATGAACGATCTTTGTGAACACGACCGAAGCGGAACTTAATTCAACGGAGGGTTTATAGTTATTCAGGAGTTCCGGGTGCTTTTAACTGCTGCGCCGTCAAGAAATTGAATATCAGTTCCGATTCGAACAGCAATTATACCAAATATATCTAGAGAAGATGAAAAATTATGCGAAAAAACGGCTGCGTATCTTAAATTCACCGAACAATATTGCTTGTTAGAGAACTCTCAGTCAATTTGGAGTCGAGAAATTTTTTGTTTAATTATACAGTATTCATAGTATTAAATCTATATCATGGTGAAAAATAATTGTTTTTTATTACGAAATTGTTATTTTATTGGTTAACAAATTTACGATATTGTGCAACGCAATTCGCAGATTCATACAACATTGAAATAATGCTCCTTTATATATCCGAAAACATTATATTGTAATACATCTTTTTAACGCATCCCCGAGAAAAAATTATGACCACTATGTGATAATAAAGTGATTTCATCCATTTTATCACTTTTTGCTGCCGTTTTTAAGACTTTTTATGTTCCTTTTCGGTTCACAAAGTGATCATAAAATTATCAAGAACGAGTTTTTCGATCATTTCATGGTCGTAAAGTGGTAAAAGACGTCTCAACAATTGGATCATACAGTGTTCAAAGGGATAAAATCAATGTATATCATAAAATGATCATAATTTTTTTCTGGGGTGTACACTGTCAAAATATGCGAACTTCCTTTGATTCGTCTAATCAATCCCCAGTATCAATGCCACATCTGTTGTTTGTTTTAATATTTGAGATTCATTAAAACGGGATTTTCGATACGAGGGTATCGAAACATAAACCATTTGTTTCGGTAATGAAGATAATGAGCTTTAGTGAAATTCTCATTTGATGTGAAAAAAAGCGTTTGCATGTATACAAAGCGTTACGATTTTCTATTCATATCGTTGTTTATGCATAACAATTATTTAACAAAGTCTACGAAACCGTGCACATTAATCCCGTTATGTAAAACTAACAATGCTAAGAATACGTTTTTTATAAATGATTTCTGCAGGGCATAATGCACCGTTTTCAATTACGGTACTGTTGTACATTAACGAAACTACATTGTAACATTAATGGAACGCTGCTTTTATAATACCAACCAATTTTGCCTATTTGAAAAAGTTCAAATATACACCAATAAAATTCATATACTGTTAGTCACTCTTTGATGTATTGTTCAAATAGTCAAACATTGTATCCGCGAGAAAAAAATACATTTGAATTTGGTATGGCCACCTGATTTATCCATACTGGACATATGCGTACTGTTTCCCAGCTACAATTTAACCAGACTTGTGTTTAGTCTAACTACAAACTGGATATAGATTGGATCTTGTCCGTTTGCACACTCTTAGAAATTATGTTTTCGTTACAAGAGGATTGTCTTCCTGATTTTTCTACTGATAATCCGGCTGTGACAGTCGAATTTTCAGGTTACGCACAATCTACTGTCGAAGCTGGGCTGCGCGCGCATGTCACAAAGGTTAGTTCGGCGTGTATCAAGAATTTCCAGCCGGGATCCTCCTGGCTGGAAATTCTTCCTATGACAGGAGGATCCCGGCGGATGGAAAAAATCTATCTGTCGCAGTCGGACATCAGCTTAACAAAATATTGACAAGACTATCCATCTGTAACAGCCGGATTCCGACTGTATCAAATCGATATTTTTAAGAGTGTATTAAAAATCGCGTATCAATTTCGTTTAAGTCGAACTCAATCGTTTTGGAAAAATATAAGTCGAAAATCTTTGTAGTTGAAATAGTTTTTGTCTATTTAATCCCTTCTAACTGCAAACAAACGAATATATCCCGACATTCAAGTTGTATAAATTTTTTTAGTATTTTAAGCCGGATTACACTAATGGTACTTCACGTATTCCACAAAACTGAAATTCCATTTACGTACATAGCGAGTGATTTTCATGTGATAATCTGACGGTACCATTTTCATCAGACTATACTTCACAGGCGGTCAATGCTACATTATGACATTTTAAAATCTAAAAGCTTACTTTCAACATAAGTCTGTCAAAAGTTTGTATACGTTATCTTTTTGATTAATGTACGGTAGAATCTCCTTGAACGGAGTCACATAAAAAACTTCTTCCTATCGAAGTAGCATGAATGCACGTGAAAGTGAGCGACGAGTGACAAAATATCGATAGCTCCTATTAGAATCGACCTTATTCAGATTTCCATTCTAAATCGGCCCTATTCAAATTTCCATTCTAAATCGTGCCTATTCACTTTTCCGTTCTAAATCGTCCCTATTCAGAGTTCCCTTCTAAATCGTCCTTATTCAGTTTTCCATTCTAAATCGTCCTTATTCAAATTTAGGAGTACGAAGTTAACTCATGTACATGAGTTAACCTGTCCACCAACAAAAAATATTCGTTTAAACAATAAAATACATTATTTCTTAACAGTTAGAAATAGAAAGAAACAGAAATGGGAAGAAACGTGTTATACGATGTTGTTTTATTTGAATATGTACGTATAATCTTTCAGTTTTATTGAATGAAATGTACTTGGTCGGGGGCACTGCCGTGCCCCCTGAAATAAAAAATATTTATAACAGTTACATAAACTTTTACATACTTTTTAATGCCTACATCGCGAAACTTCAGGGAATACGTCAATGTAAAAAGTATTTTGATAGCGTGATGCTCTGACAAACACACAAATAAAGAAACAAATAATCAAACAAACAAACAAACAAACAATCAAACAAAGAAACAAACAATCAAAACAAACATAGATTCACATATATGTTTAGTTGGATTAAAGAAATCTGTTTTATGTGGACTTCATGTACGAATACCAAAGACTTTGACACATGACTTTAGTCCCCAACGAGCGAGGACACGCCGCCCTTGAAGGTTTTTATCCCTCATCAAGCAGTGCTCCGACCAGAGAGCGAAACTACTAAGGTCAGAATAGTCTTTGACGCGTTTGCGAAGACAACGTCACTCAACGACAAGTTGATGATAGGACCGAACTTACAAAGAAATCGGATACACATCGCGATGAGATTCCGTAGTCATAACTACGTCGTGACGTCTGATGTCGAAAAAATTTATCAACAGATTGTCGTGCATCCAGAAGATAGGAAGTTTCAGAAGGTCTTGTGGAAAGAAGACTCTCATGCTCAAAGAGTACCAGTTGAAGTGTACCAGTTGAATACGGTGACTTACGGAACCGCGTCAACAACATATCACGCCATGAAATGTTTAAATGAGTTGACAAACAGCAAAGGCAATCAGAGAGAATTTTTATACGGATGACTGTCTGAGTGGAGGACATTCATTGGAAGACATGACAAAACTTCAGCAACAGCTCCAAACATTTCTTTCGATCGGTGGAATGCAGTTACGGAAGAGGAGGTCGAACGACAAAAGGATCCTGAAAGACTGGATGACCAACGAGATGGATACTTATGGTTCTCGATAAAGGAGAAGCCTGCAAAACTCTCGGACATCTGTGGGATTCGAATCAAGACCGTCTCCTCTACCAGATGGTATTTCCGAAAGAGACTCCTCGCACGAAGAGAGATGCTGAGTTCAAGATCGTCCAGACGTTTGATCCCCTAACACTTACCGGACCGGTACTGATAAAGGGAAAAATGCTGATGCAGCTGCTATAGATCGACGGACTGGATTGGAACCAACGGCTGACCCCGGAACATTTCACGCTATGAGAAGACTCCTACTCGTCATTGGAGCAGCTAAATGAGATCAATGTGGTGCGGAATTTCAGCCTTCAGAACACGCCGACAAGCTTTAACCTGTTTGGGTTTAGTGACGTATCAGAGAGGGCCTTTGGTGCCTGCATCTATGCTCAGAATCATACAGGTCAAGGGCGTTACATGTCCAATTTGTAGCACCCTTGACCTGTATCCAAAGTGGCGCCGTTGAAAACGGTTTCACTACCAAGACTTGAGTTGGAGGCAGCTCTTCTCTTGGCAAAGCTCCTACGAGATGTCGAAAAAGTCTTAGGAGATACAGTCAAGGGGGTTTCGCTGTGGAGTGATTGTACTGTTGTTTTAGGCTGGATCAAAACAGAGCCTAGATCGCTGAGAATCTTTGTTGCAAACCTGTTGCCAAGATCCAGCAAGCTACGGAACGTGCAGAGTGGAGTCACGTCCCATCACAAGAGAACCCTGTAGACATCCTTTCCAGAGGATTGACAGCCGCTGAGCTCAAGCATAACTCGCTTTGATGGAATGGGCCACCGTGGCTACAAACGTCAAGTCACCATTCGGAGTACTCCCAGTTTCCAGATGACGATCTCCCAGAGCAGAAGAACTCTACGGTGACGTTGACTGTAACCTTCATCCAGAACATCCTACATCGGTTTTCCTCAATTTCGTAACTGTTTCGCACAATTGCATTTGTCCAAAGATTCTGATAAAACTGAGACTGAGAAGAGAAGGGGTCCAATACAAATTGAGGAGATTGACGAAGCAGAGAAGAAAATTATTAAACTAGTTCAGCTGGAGGCTTTTGCAGAGGTTAGACAAAATTTGCTAGCCGGAATGGTTTAAGATACAGATTTACCATTTGGCGTAATGGCTGAAATGGGAAAAAAACGATAGCGATTAAATATTGAATGTGTGTATGTGTAACATGCACAAATTTTTACGAAATTAGGGTGACGGCAGTGAACAAAATTTCTCTTCGCAAAAGTCTGCGATACGGATAACTTTTCTCGCGATCTCGTTGAAAAACAAGTTCGAGTGAGAGCATTGGTGACATTGCCGTTATTCTACTCACTTTGTATCTGAAAATTATCGTCTAAATTATCGTAATGAACTTCAACTGTATATTCGCAAACTTTCCGAGTTCCAACGTAACATCAAACTTGACATTCGAAAACCCTTCCGCTTCTTGCGTGTTAAAGTCTTAAAGAGTTTTGATATGTAGAAAACGATTTTACACCGAAACCTCCCATATCGTACATCTCCGATGTCGTACACCTTCGCTATTGTTATTCTTTTCCACTATTTCATGAGTGGTAAGGACATGGAACAATCAATGGGAAAAGAGTATGACAATGTAGTTAATTTGAAAAATGCAAATTTGTACTTTGTACAAACTAAAAAAGGTCATATACTTTTGACTGGAATATATTTTTATAATTTACAAACATTAATAACAAATAGAAAAAATATTTTATTAAATAAAAACAATTCTTTTAACTGCAAATGCATTTTCCAGTTGAATACATTGTTTACTGCACTCAGGGAATTATCCGAGTTAAAACACATAAATATATTTAGTTGGATGAGACACTGTTGATTTTACTTTGTTATTACTTTGATTCACCTTATTTCAGCTGAAACACAAAAAACGATTTGGTCGAAGTTGTTTGGTTGAATCTACCAAATAATTGTGCCAATTTTTTCCAATGTATATTTCAGATAAGTATCGTATGAAACAAGTTTTTGTCAGCGTAACTAAAAATGCTGTTATTTAATAATTAAATATAAACATTGATTTGAAACACATTCATGTGAAAAGTAATTTATTTTGTATCTTAACCTCAATCCTGTGACATGTCAAATGATTGGGAAAACTGCGTGAAGTAATCAAAATGTTTGGTAGAATCAAGCAAATTCTTTTACTGACCAAATAATAACAACATTCTTTGGTTGATTTAACCAAATATTTTCCTGCGTTTGTTTCCTTTTGAGATTTTTTATCCAAATATCGAAAATGAGTATTTGATAATATTTTTTACCTTATTTTGAAAGTAACTAAATAACATTGAGTGTTACTTTGCGGCGCAAATTGTAGATAACAATCAGCGACAGTTTCTTTCCGCCATGACTGCCCAGTATATAACACATTTTTTTTCAGTATATAAATGTATTTATATTTTTATATATTTTTCTCTGCTTATATGCAATAGATATATGGTGCGTAGGCTGGATCATGATCAGGAGCCATACTCTTGCCAGCCTTTTGCCATCCTTTTGCCAGCTGTTTGTCGAACTGATAGTCTGGCATCAAGCTGGCAACAGGCTAGCATCAAGCTGGCAACAGGCTGGCTAGCGATCATGATCCAGCCTACACGTTACACTTATGCCAGTCTACTTTTTCCACGCGGGTTACAACCACATTAGCACTAATTATTTTTTAACATTAAATTTCTCTGCCTCAGGAGTACAGACGAAAAGTGAGAATACAGTGCATGCATCGTTGACGAATCCTATCCTCAATTTCCGTGGCAAATTCCTTGCATAAAGCATGAACAGTACTCTCCGCGTTGGCGAGGAAATGAATTTGCAGGCACCGGTACACGCGAAACATGATATTGCAAAACTTGTAACGTGTAAGGTATAATTGACACTGTATACATACTGGATTGTTCGTGCCTCTATAGTTATATATGTACTGGTAATTTCAAACATTTCAAAATCACAATACACCCGGAAGCAGATTTGCAAAAATCGTACTTCCACTTGCAATTTTCATTCATGACGAATTTCAGTACATGCAACCTTTGAGTAAAACGTGCCAACAGAACGAATAAATGCAATGTCGGCGAAACAGATACAACGCAAGTGCCTCGCGCTGGCAATAATTTTACTTCAAACAGTGGCGGTTATTATTTCGCGCAGTATACGTTTGTCGCGAATAATTATGTCGAAAAATGAGTCGAATCGCGGTACGCCAAACAACGCTTACGACACCGCGGTATTTGTTTTAAAATCGCGATTTTCGGAGCAGCAATATGAATATCAAATCCGTTTGCCTTTGACGCGCTGATATTGTTAACCGACCCATCGAAAAATGTGCCGAGCTGCATTAATAATTGCGAATAATCGTGGGAAACCACGAATCGTCTTTTCAAATGCAAAACTTGTCGATAACGGGCATGATTCGTCTGCGCACTTTTGTCGAGTGCCTCGATGGCGCTGACTGAATTCTGAAAAGCTCTTGCGTGATAACGGCCTTCTAAAAGAGGGTTTCATGGAGTCATTTTCTCGTCATAGGTCCGCGGATCCCCGGAAACGGGAGAAGCGAATTTCCTGTATAAGATAGATATAAAATGTAACGCTCCCTCTTTCCGGTGGCTTAGTTTCTACGAATTTCGAGTCATGGCGCGTCGTAAATATAATCGTAGATTGGACTGGGGGCAAGCAGCATTTTTTCCACATAACAAGGCGAAATTCATTCTATGCTATATTTCAATTTTCACACCCTACAAATATACAGGTACCGATCGCCACGTCTGATAATTTTATTATACTATCGCCAATATCGCGAACGACAAAATTGGAAAACTTTTACTTGAATATGTATTACAATGGGAAATAAGACTGTTTTTTTAGAGAAGAGATTAAGGGTATTTTATGGATGGTTTTTAGAGCTTGTTGTTTTTTTTTGACGTCGTATCGATGATTTCAAAGGAAACCAAGACATAGAGAAGGAAGTACACCGATTTTAAAGCATAACCCCGAAAGAACGACAAAATATTACCTTTCACTTTAAGATTAATTGATTTCTAAGTAACATTGTTTATAAAAAAAAATTGATAAGAACTTATATTTTGCAGTACAAATTTGAATAAATTATACATTTTATTCAAACACTTTGTTGAGAGAACTTTCACGGGAAAAACAATCCACCTATTTTATTAAGTATTATGCTTATCGTTTCTTAAAATTGTAACGGGTCTTAAAAATTGAAATGGTACGTTTAAACCTCATCCTGGATACGCAGTCGGCTGGTAAGGAATTCGTCCTCTTCGCCCGCTGATTGCTCTGCCGAATGACATGTTCGTCACGCATGCCATCGCCGCCATGTTGGACAAATTTTGCCAGGGGTCACGATGCGTTGATTGTTGCGACTTTTGTCGCGACTGATTGCGCTGAGGGCGCGCATTCCCGGCATCGCCAGAACGTCCTGCGCGTGCTTCTTCCAGAGTTCCGCGATGTCTGCCGCCGCTGCGCCCGGGTATGTGCGTGAAGGATCGCGCACAATGCGCCAAGTCGCTACCTTTCACAGCGCCAGTACTGTGGTGGAATTTGTAAGTTCTTGACTGACGCGGGCTATTTCAATGATAGGACACTTTGGGTAATAATTCTCGAAAATACAAGAAAACGTTTAAAGCGCATTGGTACAAATGCACTTGATATTTCAATAAATAAGAAAAAAATTGACACCCTCCAAATAGTACGATTCAGTCAATAACTTACAAATTTTGCCACGGTGGCGCTGTTTTTGTAGCGCTGGGATCAGCTGAGATAGATACGGTCTAGGCGTATATAGGCGCGACAGGACGGCAACGCGCCCGAATTTGAATGCGCGATCAGACAAATATTGTAAAACAAATTGTTAAGGTTATTATGATTTAAATCCCGTGATTTAAATCGTTGAATTAAATAACGATTTGAACTAAATGATTTTTTTTCACAATAAAGCAATGATTTAAGTCGAACAATATTTTTCACTAATTTTATGTAACAAAACGGACTAAAATGGCAATTTCTGCATAGAGGATACTATATTTGTAGGATTAAATATTTTTATTTCATTCTACAATATATGTACATATCGCGAAGACTGGGAAAAACGATCCTGGAACGACCAATAAGCATTCAGCGACCTAATAATCCTGAATCAACCTCCAAACGATCGCAGAACGATCCTGCGATCGTGCAACAAAAAATAAAATTTCGCTCTTCTTTCCAGAGTTGATCGCAGATCCAACGCAGAATACACTGCAAAAACAAGTGTTTTAATTTCAAACACTTCGGAGTCATTTTTCAAACGTTTAGACGTATTTAATGTAGTCGTTTTTTAAACACGTACAAGCGTTTTGAATGTCGATCAGTTTGTACAAATTACTGATGTATATGTTGAGACAATTTTTCTCAACATATACAGCAGCGATAAAATGATG
>JABFPB010006089.1:0-12453 GCA_022817645.1 Ceratoteleas bidentatus | reverse complement strand
AAATTTTACTTGCCACGCTTATTTGGTTATTTTCGTAATTAAACCGCCGCGTTGTTTTACCTTTACTTTAACGGGCTTGTTTTCTTTGGGGGCGCTGTTCGGGGGGGGGGTTCTATTCTAACCGCCGCCGCGAATCCACGAAATAAGAGCCCGTCTCGCGATTGTTCGCGATTGATGCTCGGACGTCGTGATACGCGCGACATTATATTTCAATTTGGATTAAAACGGGCTTTTGCGACGGCAATGCATCTTAATTTGCACGCGGAGATAAGCCCGACGACTTCTTTGGCCATGATTTATTTTTTCTTGACGTTCATTTTTCTTTACGACCGATGGAAAGCCGCTCACAATCATTAATAACAATGCAGCAGAATTCGTTTCCAAAGCACTCTCCACTGGCGTTGTAATTAGATGTCTGATTAAACAATTAAAGTGGGAAAACCGGAAGATTAAGGAGGTGCATTTGTTTCGCGAAATTTCAGCGAAATTAATGGGTAAAACAATTAGCGACAAGTGGTCAATGAAAGGGAACGGCGAGACGTTACTTGCGAGAAGCAATTTGTGTGGAGTGACGGATAAAATATAAACGATCAAGATGGGGAAAATCGTTACTTACTGTCGTTAACATCAATTTCTAAAATTTCACGTAGGAGATAGTCCCGACACAATGTACATGGAGAAAACGATTTTATATACACTGATAGGCTGATGGAGATAATAATGGAGCGGCGACATTGGGTAAAACGGCTTACAATATCACATTGTAACGTTTGTATAATGTCTTCGAATAGTTTGGGCAGCTCAAGCAGTTTAGAAGTGAGAATCATAGATTTATGCAATAATTTATGTTATTTCAATTAATTCTCTCGCACTAATAAACCAAGTGAAAGTGCATTAATCAAATTATAATATTATTAACTATAATGTTATAATAAATAAAAATATATATATCGTTATGGAATGTGTATTCTTATACTTATAAGTGTAAGAATATACATTAGGTAATAATGGCGGTAGTCGTAGGTGATAGAAAGATGACTTGTTTTCCTTTTGTAAGATGCAAGCGTTCAGACTTAGAAACGGTAGTTCTTATATAATTACACGGTTATTTCCATGTTTTTGAAGCATGCAAAATTGTCACCGTGGACTTTAGCACCGTAGACTTTCATCCCGATGATAGGATGAAATTTCTCTGTGTGCAGTTGTCAAACAAAACAATCGTACCAAAGCTTGGGGCGGCTCGCTTCCCAACAATCTGTTTAGAATAATTACATATGCCATATGTCTTACGTGTTTGACATAAAAACTTGAGTATAATCTTCAAACATTTGTATGCATAAATATTCAAATCGTACATTGTTCCCCTAGTAGAAATCTGGCTAGCGGTACTTGACACTCGCGAGGCGCTAGCGAGGCGGTGGCGAGGCGCTAGCGAGGCGGTGGCGAGGCGCTAGCGAGGCACTAGACGCAATTTCTACAAGGGTCGGATCAAAATTGTCTTATTCTAATGCAATCAAAGTACTACTTTTGATTTTTACTTTTGGCATTAGCTGTTGCTCTTTTAAAATAATTATTTTAAAAGAGTAAAAGTTATTTTAAATAGTAACCCCGAATAGTTCTCGGGTACTATTTAGTACCCGATAACCACACTGGAAAAGCAAGTCTCTTGCACAACTCTTAAAATAAGAGGTTTGGAGGGTTAATCTATCTTTTTGGCTATTTTGTATCTTAAAATAAGATAGATGCATTTAATTTCTTTTGGGACAAAACTTCTTATAATAAGAGGTTTATTTTTCCATTGCATTCAAGACAACCCGCATAGAAAAGTACAAGTCTGGAACATGATCGCGAGCCATTCTGTTGCGATCCTTTTGGTTTCCTGTTGCCATTTCATTGCCAGACTACGAGTCAGGTAATAGTATGGCAATAGTATTGCAACGGGATGGCAACAGTATGGCAACGGAATGACAACAGGCTGGCTCGCGATCATGAGCCAACCTGTTGCCATACGATAACCATACACTGATAGAAATGCTTATCGTTTAACGCAACGACACTGTAAAAGGATTTCAGTTCTGGTTACTGTAATTTGTGTTTCATAAACTAAAAATGAAGTTGCGCTTACTGTAATTACAGTTGGAATAAACAAACTCATCCATAGAAGCTTTTTTAACTGTAAGAAGTAGTAGGAATTAACGATTTTTTTCTCTCAATGTATTACTCCATACTGTTGCCAGATTTCCTTTTTTACTAGGGAAGCTGAAATTTGACAGATTTCAGAATAAATTTTAAAATCGTGTTACTAATTATCTTTGAAAATGGATTTTTGTTACTTTGAAGCTGCACACAAATTATTCCTTAAGATAGTTAATCCGGGACATCCCTAATCATATGTGTGCAATTTGTCATAGAATATAACTCCGTATTAATTTTTGTACCGGGTTCCTGTTACGGTGCACGCCAGATTCTTTGGCATGGCGCGCAGAGGCGATTTTGGCGCCATCTGGCGGGCGCACCGCGCAACTTTTTTAATAAAAACAGGGTTAACAAAAAATAAAAAGTGTGCTTTATTCAACCCTCAAAACCAAATTTCATTACGACTTTTAGTTCTTTCACAAAACCTCTTTGACAATAGGGCTCGTTTACGGGCCTCAAAGGTATGATACCTTTGTCGCCCCCTTAAATCGCGATAAATCAGTAATTAATTAAAATTCTATATTGGATGCAATAAAGTTTGAAAATTAAATAAAATAATACAAACAATTGGTTATAATAATGACGCATCTGATCTTCGATATGCAAATGTCCAAATGTATGGTTATATTACCGTAAACAAAGTCAGCGAGCAAGGACGGTCCGCGTGATCGAGGCGCTTCGTAAAATAAAATGATTCTCTTCTGGCTTCTTCGTAAAAGAAATAGTACATTGTGCATCTAGGACGAAAAGTGGACTATTGCAGCGAGGTCTAGTTGCTGCCCGAGATAAAGCGCCAGACGACGCCGGAGGCGTCCGAGGCGTAATATTTGTTTTTCACTCATTTCATTTCGGTGTTACTTTTGATAATATTTATGAATCTGTTGCAGAACTGTAGCCATATATGCAATGCATATTAGTCGTAACTTTATTATTTTCTTTGTTATTTGACCCGTACTTGCCTTTTTCAGCACACACCTAAGTAATGACACCTCGTTTACAACATATGTGAGTTTCAACAAGTTCTGAGTGATATGGGGGGGAGATTAATTTTATGTATAAAGGTCCATCTAATACATGTATACACTGTTAAAGAAGTCATGAAATTTCAGTCAGAAATATCAGTCAGAAATATAAAAAGTCGATGTTATACTGAAATTGGCCGTTTTTCTGCGGATTTATTCGCAATCTGATTGGTCAAATTTTAGAATTTTCGGCTGTCAAACTCGAGTGACAGCAGGATTCATAATCAATAATCCTATAATAAATATAAGGATCCCGATGGGCGCATTGCGCCCATTAGGATGCCTAGTAATGATAAAACTGGAAGCTCATTTCAATTAAGTAACTAAAATGAATATATAAGTACTGGAATTTTGAATATTTTAAAATTGTTTGTATAAAAAAGGTAATCTATTTTTATTCTTATGTATTTTTACATTAATTTTCATGTACAGAGAACCGAATTTCATGTTAATGTACAAGCACTGGTTGTTTTATGTAGAAATTTTTATCAGTGTAATATACATCGTGTTAACTCCCTTAACTAAACCGGTTGAATCGTCTATATTTAGTCATTTTTAGCTAAATTTTACTTACTCTCTGTCAACATTCTTTCCCGCCGAAAAAGCACATTACTCACTTCGCGCACTCGCCCAAATTTCGTGTGTGTAAATTTGGTGCGCATTTAAGTTGATGTAAACGGGAGTCCGGACGTTGAAGCGCAGGTAAAATGAGCCGAATTACATGACAAGACAAATAGGTTATGTGTGCACGACTGCCTTGTTGTTTAGGCGACCCCAACATACATGTAACAGCTCGATTATTCCGCTCAATCGTTCCGACCATCGCCAACCATTTCGTATTTTAGATTCCCGCGAACAGTTAAACAGTTTCCACAAAACAAAACGAGACCCTGATCGAGCGCTTTTTGCAGCTCCGCACCGATTCTACTTAACCCGGGAAATGTTTCAGTTCTATTTTTGTTCGCCACTGGTTTGTTGTTGATTTGCAAGTGGAATCCGTCTAATGGATTTTTGATGCAAATGATCCCAATCAATCAGATTTTTTTCTGTGACATTACAGTGATGTCACTTGTGAGTCACAAGTTAGTTACATGTGAGTCACACGTGCGTCACATTTTCCGCCTCACTGGAACTAAAATATGACTTAAAAATTTTCACGTTAGTGTGACTATAATGTGACTTTCGTGTTAGTCACAAGTTAGTCACATGTGAGTCACTTGTGAGTCACACGTGCGTCACAATTTCCGATTCAATGGAACTAAAATATGACTTTAAAATTTTCATGTTAGTGTGACTTTCAATATAACTTTAATGATAGAGAATAGTACAAATTTCTTAGACTTGTCTAGGAACCCGTTTATTACCAGGAGTCATGTTAAGGTCACATTTTCGAATTCACAGAAAATTTAATTTTGAAAGTCACATTATAGTCCCAGTGAGGCGGAAATTGTGACGCACGTGCGACGCACGTGTGACTCACAGGTGACTTAGATGTGACTGACTTATGACTCACGCGTGACATCACTGTGATGTCACAGAAAAAATTCTGGTTGACTGGGCAGTAACATTAGCAGCATAGGGGGACTGGTCTGAAAACTTTCATTTTTTCGAAATAACTAGAAGCAAAGATTTTGTTAAAAACCTAACCATATGTAGATATTATCATAACACATAGTCACGTGAAAGAAAATAGACGATTTACTATCTAGTTTCTGAGTACTTAGCGAATTTGCTGAAAAATTATATATGTAGATATACACTCTCTACATTTTGATGAACATGTAATAAATAAGTTTGAATTATTTTTTAAGAATAGCAGTCAGAAAACGTATTTCTAGCGTGTAAAAAAGACTTTTGATAACAAAATTGCTTTAAAAAATAATTTTATTTCAAAACACGAAATACACATACACTGGGCACCCAAATTATACAGCCCTTCACGGGAGAAATACCTTAAACTGTATAAGCATTTACACATAGAATCAAGTTTTGCTGAGACAGTGCAATGGAAAAAGAGAATAATGGTATCTATAAGTACATTTTAACAGAGAGATTTCATAGGATATGATGAAAAAACGTAAAGGTAAATTTGGATACTAATTTTTATGAATAAAACCTGAAGGAACAGTAACATGTAATGTTGATTCAATTGTGCAAAGATGAGTCGATGAGTTGATTTATTAGCTATTGAATAATCTTAGGAAATGTCCTTATTTAATTTAAATATTTAAGAGTTCAATATTGAATCTTTCACTCTTAAAAATGCCCTGTTGTCACAACAAGAATCTTTCTGTGAGAGAAAGAAAATCAGTTCTTTCACAACATGACTTTAGACGAACAGTCTTCATGCTGTGACAGCAAGAAAATCCATTTCAACTCGATCTTGCGTTGGCAAGATCGAGTGTTACCTCATACCCTCAACAAACAGAATGTTTTCTTGAGGTTATGAGGAGCGTACCTCGCGTGCGCGCGCAGTACATTTTCTTTCGCAAACAGATATCCTGCTGTCACAGAATGAAAATCAGTTTAGTCCAACCAGAATTACTTTCTGTAAGAAAAAATTCACATGATTATTGTCACAGAGTGACATTTATATTCTAACAAACAGAACCTTGACGAAATGTAAATCTTACTGACACAAACAAAAGATTTTCAAGAGTGTTTGAACGGACGTTTTTTATTCTGTAACCAACTGACAATTCGGAACTAATATCGGCTCAATGTCGAGTACATAATGCTGTTCCTTTAGGAACATTCGAAAGAAATTTTGGAAGTTAAGAAAGATCATCACGGTAAGATAATCAAAATATGTCCGAGAAAATGAGATAGAAAAATAATATCAAAATATATACAATTGTGTCACTCTGGTTGAAAGGGAAGAAAAGTCGGCAATACGCTATTTAAGCATCGCCTTTTCTGAGTATCTGTCTTTGTTTACGTTACAGATAACCAATTACTTCGACCTTTGTCCTTTCCCGAGAAAAGGCGATGCTTACATAGCGTATTCGGATTCGTTAGAAACATTCTGTAGAAGCTTTGTCGTTTGGCTTGGGAGCACTGTTAACTTCCCCGGCCAAAACTTATGACTTTTTTCAATTATTTCCTCGATAAAAAGTGCATCGTCAAATGCAACAAATGAAACGTTTCGTTCGTGAAAATCGTTTTGTTAGTCAGATTGAAAAAAGCAGACGAACGGCGAACTTGGTTGTTCCACCGGTGCAAAATCCTATTGATTGTTTCGTCGCGGTTCTTGATGGAAATTTTGTCTGTGGGAATTTTGTATGTGTTAAAGAAAGTTACTCATACGAACATATCACGGTGAAAAATAACACCACAAAACCTGTGAAAGACACAAATGAAAAGGTTCGATGAAAGGCTCTACATGGAAAATATGGTTGGCAGTAAGCCATAGATAAGAATTAGTAAATAATGACGAAATTACGACAACTGTTATTAGAAAATATAATTGCGGGATTTTGGTTAGAAGGAAGTGTGAATTAATGCAGATTTTTTATTTGTCCTAATTGTTGGTTAATATTTTGCAATGTTGTGTAATATTTGCAAGTAAAATGCTCTATTATTGGTAATTGAGTAATTATTGTTTAACAATTTTTGCATTATAATTTTACTTATCGATTTTCGCTATACGCTACCGTAACGGCTATGACAGCGCCACTTATGGCTGAAATTGTTGTTATTGAAGGAACATACTAACCTGACATTGAACTTTCATTTCACAGAAAAACGTGTATTTCGATTATAAATTTGTGTAAAACTACTACTTCATAATTAGTTGACGTTTTCCGTGCAGTCAAAAAGCAAATCATGGTTGAACCCTGTACTATTTTAATATTAATTGTTTGCAGTTTTTCCTTCAGTAGCAGCTTTAATGGCCACAAGCGACGCTGTTACAACCACGACGGTAGCGTATAGTTTTATTTAATTCGTTTTCTAATTCTTTTTTTTCTTGTTATTCAAGTTGTAATTTGATTCAGTTTGCAACAGTAATTTAATTATCTTCTAATTCGGTTGATTGATTTTGTACTCAAATTGAATAAAGCAATTAAATTGCACAATATTAAAATACACCCCCACATACACAATATATCAATTATTATTTAATTATTCTTTTGCGACGAAATCGGGATTAACCCTTGTAAAGTTGACTAATTTTAATTAAGAGAATATATACAAGAAATTATATTATTATCTTTTCGAATTGAATATTGCTAAACAAATATTTGATTGATTCAGAATGCAATACAGAGTGATTTCTCTCACTCGTATTTCCTCAATTCACGAAATTCAATGATCAACTCCAGATCGTCGATCGACCACGATCTAATCTTCGCATGAGGGGACACCGATGATTTTGTGACTTACGTGCACGGTGACCTATGCCATGGATGGATACCGTGAGAAATGGCACAGGAGTGACGCTCGATTTCTGATCCCGAATTCCGATCAGCAGTAACACTCAACCCAAGCATTAGTACCGCTTCATGAGATTAATTTCGTGATATATGTGTCGCAAGTTTGGATGAGTGTTCGCGTGTTCCTCCGATCGCAACAAATTGGCAATTGGAATGCAATAAAAAGTCGTTTCAAATTTCGAAATTGATTACATTTTTGAATTCACCTACTTAACAGTTTCAAGAAATATCAAAGACCCATTATTCTTTGACACATTCAATGCCACATTTCGTCGTATGTATTATCTTGTATAAACTTGACGTAAATCTTTACTTTGGAACTGATCTGGAATTGCAATTAAAATTGTCGAACCGAATGTTCTCCAGTGGACAACCTGTTGCTCGCATCATTACGATCCCTTAATTCGCCGTTTGCCCGTTGAGTCGTACCTGTTGCCATTCTTCGGTCTCATCCACTTCCACCTCGTAATCGCCGACCTCTTCGGACTCGTCCGCTGAAAGCGGCCTTACCTCTTCCACGTCTTCCGCGTTTTCGCAAGTCGGGTTCTCGCAGTCGACGGTCTGTTCGAGCTCGATCGCGTATCCGGCGGTCTTGCAGTGCTTCCGGTGGTTCTTGTGGCGGAAGTTGCGCGAGCGCGTCCTGCTTCCGGGACCGCAGGTGGTCGTGCAAGAAGACCACTCGGACCACTCGAGCAACTCGCATGCCGGGCTGCGCACGAGCTGCGTTAGGTGACCGTCTTCCTCACTGCAAATCATTTTTTTTGCTGCTTATTCAAGTATACGGTAAAAAAGTACTCTAATACCGCATAATTCCCATTAATGTAGAATATTTTTCTGGAATATTTTAAATGTACCACAAATACTCCTAAATGTTTCTGGCACATTTTAGGATAATTCTCCGTACAGTATAATATTATATTAAAATTTCACTTTAGAATTAAAGTAAATCTGGTTTATTTTTTAAGTAAATGTGAGGTAATTTCAAAATTGAACTTTTACATTCATATTTACTTGCAACTGAATTGAAGTGCTTTAATTATGCTTTAAAATTACACTACTTTTTTTACAGTATACAAATACTGTCCAATCCAAGTAACCAATTGATGATCTGAAACAATATGTTGAATTCGCTTAATCGAACGGAAAAATGTAATTTCGGCATCGGTTTCCATAACGAATTGATCGTGTTTTTTCAGCGCATTCCCATTTGCGCGTTTGCCCTCGAGACGAGACAAAACTGCGGCAGACATACGTCAACAAAGCGACATTGTTCACTGGAATAATGGCTCGAATTGAAAAGATTGAATCGAATTAAAAAGATATCGCGTGGCGCGATTTGCCGTTTTTGATCCATTAGATGTGCCCGCGCAAATTGAAAGCTCGCGCGAGCGTTGTCAAGTTTCGTTGTCTGACGCGCGCGACACTCTTCCATGCTTTCATTTGCCGCGATAAGATTTTTCATCAAAAAACGCGCCGCTTTCGGGCGCGAGAGGCAATTTCAAGTTGAGCGGAAAGCGGCCGAATTCAATTCGAATTGTTCGCGTGCAACTTTGCACCAGCAGGGGATCGGTTTTGTCGAAGTTGTTTCGGAATTTCGAGTGGTTTAACAGGAGGTTTGACGAGCGTCGTAGTTTATTCCTCGAGATCAAATTGTTGGATGAGACGCTGAAAGAGCTGGGTTGTGAGTCCAAGTTTCGCGTTTTAGTTGACATGAGAAAAAACCGAGATGATGCAATTATTTTAGTTGGAGTACTTTTGAAAATTAATGTATACAAATTAAATACATTTGAAGAATAAACAAGATGAAAAATGTACAATGAAAAAAAGTTTTCTCATAGTTAAGTTATCTTACAAGCCAGCCCAGCACAGAGTCTCGAACCCGAGACTCCGCGGTAGCCACTTGGGATGTTAGTCCCTCTTGACAAAATTTAATAGCTGACAAATTTGGGTCCTCGACAAGTACTGTATAATTTTTGTCCCAGTACTATTTTTCCAAGTACTGGGGCAAATATTGAACCATTCAGCCTAGTCACTGGCCTCCAGACCGTAGAGTTAATCTGGATCTCCAGGCTTGGTTCAGTTGGATTGTAAATACGTAGTCAACTGACTCAATAATTACGCCGAATCAATCTGACCTCCATTTGTCCATCATTAATGCCACATCTTCCCTAGCATTGGAAATATCTCGTTTGTTAGAAGAAGTGATCGAAAGTTTCTTACCAATTAGCGCTCTCGCCGAAACACGTGGCCCGGTCCGTCAGCGTGGTGCTACACTTGTTCTTCGCGGCGGCGACCTCGTCTCGATACCGTCGCTGCCGAAGCTGCGTTCCTTGGCCGCACGTGACCGAGCAGGAGCTCCAGGGTCCCCAGGGCGTCACCTTGCACGCTTCTGCGCCAACACACATTTTTCACTCAGCGACGTTATCGCTCGTCAAAAAAAAACGAAAATGTGGGGCTTCCGAAAGCCCCACGATTGATTTTTCAATCTGCCGGATAAACGCCCGACTTTAGCCCCCTCCCCCTCCATCCCCCGCACTGGCGATAAAAATTCGCAAACAGCGCACGTCGCCGGACACGAATGCGGCCATTCAATTTGCCGCATTCGCTACACGCGACGGCCATTTTTCTCGTGCCGAAAATTCTTTGCCGACGATAAAACATGGTTTGCCAGGCGCTTAATAAAGGGGCGCACAATGGGCCGCGGATGGCGCGGCCCGTTGGTTGCAGGTTTCAGGATTGACAGTGGTTGTATCATTTCGCGGCATCTCCACCGAGCAATGAGACACATTGTAATTTATCGCGATTTGGTTCTCGTTTGAAGTCGTTTTGAATGTAATAAAAAGAGAAATTAAGGGGAATAATGTGGGGATGATGATATAAGATGTTAAATGTTTTGAGGTAAGATTGACGAAAACTTGTATGGGTTTCTTTTCAGAAATTAAGAAAGTATTTAATTTTCAAAGTGAATTCCAGAATTCGAAAAAGGTACTGACAGCATAACCGAAAAGTATAGAATCGCTGGATAAGCGTTTCAATCAATACAAAAGCTTTGTGTTGATATTGGATATTATATTTAAACAAAAAGTAGTCTTTATAATGTATAAAAATAATGAAATTATAATTACATCAGATATTGATTGTTTCCTATCTTTCTCCGTTTTTAAACGAAATGGTGTTAGTTATAAAATTAAAAAAGTCATTCAGAACTAAAAAATAGCAGTTACGCAAAGTATTATATCCAAAGTATTATATGCTTCTACATATCGTTCCCATTTTAAAATTGTAATTGCTCAAAAGTCACTATTTCAGTTTTACAAAGGAGTATCTCTTTCGTAATCAATATCGACTTTAAACAATTGTAATGAAGTAATAAATCAACAGATTTGTTTCAACGTCTTCAAATGAGAAACTAACAAGTCCCTCCTACTTATCTAGCAGCAAACAAAATATGAAGCGAAAAATAAATACTAAATAAACATACAAAGCAAACAACACTGAGAAAACTAAGTGGTAAATGTTACTTTGTAGATACCACTACATCGGTCCGAAGTACATTTTCAAGTGCTAAGGCATACTATTTGTCAAGTGGTGAAAACTGTAACCCTCAAGTGCTAAAACGTTTACCATTTTAAGTAGTTAAGGGATTAGTATTGATACATCGATCTTTGGAAGTTATATTTTTGTCAAACATTAAACCAATTCCAGACGACATTGTTTGAACTTTTCTCGAATTAATGTATGAAAGTTAATTGAAAATTGGTAGTAACAACAAATATCTTTATTTTTAAACGTGCCAAATACAGCGCAGCTATGCGGCACGACATAGATACAACTTCAAATAATACATTTTTTACCACTTGACACGTTTACCACTTAGGTTGTACCATTTAGGTTTCTCCGTGAATAAACGAGAAAAAGAATACGAAAGAACATTTTATCCACTTACAGATAAAAACGTACCAAGGAACCGCAGATTTTGGAAATGACATTGTCCGAATGTGCGGCGAGATCGAGTTTCGTCAGACCGTCGGATGAAACGGAAAATAAGTCGCGAAAATGAAAAGTAAAAAAGCGATACTTGCTGTGTTTTGATCTGTGTGAACTACCACCTGAATCCGAGGGGTCGGTCGAGGGGGTTTCGCAGGTTTTCTCGTAAATTCTCTGTCGGTTGAGATACAATTTCGCCATGGGTTTCATTTCCTGACCAGAGGGGTCGAAGAATGGCGATTTCGTATCATTGGGATAACTTGTTGTGATACGCCGAATTGGCTCCTGAGGATCTGTGGGTGAATCTTCAGACTGTAAATTCAACATGTAAAATATCTCCATCCAGCTTATCGTTAAACCACGTCTATGTTAACTAACGGAAATTACGTCTGCCGTTGTTCGTAAGGGAATATCAGCGAAGCTCTCTGCACTTAAGGAAAATGAGGACGGGAAAAGTGCGATGATGGACGTTTAATATCGCGTTATTTCGGGTTTATTTGCGCGAGATGGAGCGCCGGAATTGTTTTGTGCTGAATTATGATGCGAAGCGATTTTCGAGTTGAAGAAACGGAATGGTGTTCGATGGCAATAAAATTTGAACATTTTTTTAACAATTGAGGTTAAGGTTGTACATCGACACCTCTTACGAAAAAGGGGATAACTCATTAGATAGTTGTAAAAGGGGATAACTTAGTAGATCGTTGTAAAAGGGGATAACTCATTAGATCGTTGTAAAAGGGGATAACTCGTTAGATCGTTGTAAAAGGGGATAACTCATTAGATCGTTGTAAAAGGGGATAACTCGTTAGATCGTT
>JABFPB010006088.1:0-12451 GCA_022817645.1 Ceratoteleas bidentatus | reverse complement strand
TAGTTTCGTTAGTTTTGTTAGTTTTGTTAGTTTTGTTAGTTTCGTTAGTTTCGTTAGTTTTGTTAGTTTTGTTAGTTACGGGAAAAGATGTGTAAATGATAAAAAGTGTAGGTTTTAGTAACATTGGCGATCCTGCCAGGATTACAAATAACCAGCTTCGTCAACTTGTTTATAAGCATCAAATGATAAATAACCAAATTGAATTGTTATTGTTTTCGCAACTTTCTATACAAAGACCTACTATTGTTTACCAACCAAAGCGTCTTAAAGGAAGTTGCGCACTAAAATCGAGTCATCGCCGTTCATTTGACGAGGATCGTTCAGATGTCACGCAATTTGTGGGAAATATTTAAGTTCGTTTCCCGTCGTGATAAGCGGGAGGTGAAATTGGAAGAAAATGCTGACTGCGCGGCTTGTCGGTCGCCGGCCGTAAAAGACGCGCGGGAGCCTTTTTTTATGCGACACAAAGTAGCACTTTGCCAAATGACCCGAATCTTTTTAGGGAGACGCAGCCGTCGCGCAAAAATACGATCGAAATTCGTTTCCCATGACTGGAAGCGCCGCGAGACTTTCGGTTCCCAATTCGCTTGCCCCGTGTACGACAAATTTGAAAGCTCAATTGGTTACATTCATTTACGGGGCGATCAATCAAACTGTTTCGATTTTTGACGTAGGACCAGATTGACTTTGTTTCTATTGTTTTCTCTCTATTCAAGTTCCTCCGACTAGATTGTTTGGTGTTATTATTGACACACTAGTACTTTGTTTTATTTACTAATTTTTTTTATTATTTTGGTTTTCAATTTTTAGTTTGTTTTAACAATTTATGTGTCTAAGTTTTGTGTTTTCTTATTCCATTGTTCACTAAAAACAATATTCCAAATTTTAGTTCATTATTTTATATTGATTCAATGCTATATGATTTTACGGTACCTAATGCTTTAGAAGAAAATGATGTTTTCACATTAAAGAGTACATCTGTGAATTCGCTGCGAAAATCGCAGGCCTCGTCACATTGAAGTCGAGTAATTTATATAGACAGAACTAAACAATTACTGCCATCTTGGGCAGCATTAATCATGAGACTCGAGACAGGCTTTTCAAAGTTTTTCAATCCAAGCACTGGGCGCTAACTCGACATTGACTAAACGATTCAGTTGAATGGCTGCATAGCCCCTGCAGGAACGCCAATTTTAGTATGCAAACGAACATTTCATTACCGGCCGGGGAAATCGCATTTCTACATTAACCAGTTCCTTTCGACTGTTGCCTCGCCCGATCCTTCCTTACACCTGAGCATTGACTAATTTTTAAGAAAGCACCCTCTCTTCCGGCAACATCCATACTCATCCGCAAAATTACACGAAACCCTTCCACCTTTTATTACGGGCTTTATCCATTTTACACATTTTACCCGTAATTTTCATCTTCGTAACGCTAAACATTTTTTCCCGCCAAATGTCACTTGTCAGTCTCAGCATCAAGCCCGCATTGTTTCCCTTCACCGAACCCTCGGCAAACTCTGCTCGAAACGTGTCAAGTTTTACGTAATTAATAAGAAACCTTTCGACTTGATTTCCCAGAACTTGCGCGACTCGCTCCACGCCGGCAAATTTTCCAGATTGATCGCGCGGTGCTGGAGATGACGAATTTCAGAAAGCAATTGACGTATCCCTTTTGCAAAAATTATTACAGTTAACAGCATAAATAATAAAGAATCACAAATCGATCATGTATCTATCGGCGATTGGCGATCCAATTAGGATCTGTTACCAATGGCGATCCTGTCAGGAATGGCGATCCTGCCAGGATCGACACTGTGACGTACCAGATTGAAGAGATTCGGACTGGTACGTACTTATCCGTTTATCACCAACTACATTTGTCTCGAGCAAATCACACTCTTTGTTGGAAACGACCCTAATAATTTGTTCGTCATACCTCAGATCTGTAAACACAATCAGCCATCTCCTAAATTTTCCTCAACGGAAACAAAAGTCACCTCAGACGATAACGACGTCTTCCTTGGACAAAACTTCCTTGGACAAAACCGTCGTATCGCGACTCGACAACAAAACGCCGTCACTTTTCTCCGGACTTAATTACGTCAAGCCACTTTTGTGCGGCACTAATGACCAGGACAAAGACGAATATTAAAATGCCCGTGCCGCAATCGCGACACATTATTTCGACCTAACTTTCTAGATAGCATCGGATTAATCGTCAGAAATGAAGTTCATTTTCCAGACAAAGACTCCCGCTGAAGGGTGGATTTAGGGAAATCAAAAAAATGTGCAATTGGTCCGAAAATTTTTTGCCTTTGGAGTGAAAAATCGGCCGTTCTTAGTCGCGCGACTTTATGGCCAAGCGATTAGGGTGAAATAAATTTAATTACTGGATAATGGACTGTGAAAAGTTGAAATGCGAATCTTGATAGGTGCCGGCGTTTCGGAGCAGGAAGGTCCCTCGGTAGGTTGATATGATAAGCGCCGAAAATGACATCAAAGTCCCCATCCCCGCTTCGGAATTTACTCTTCGAATTAATCACATCAGCCAACTAACCCTCTGATTAAAACGCACCATCGTCCCTTATCATTATTGTTATTAAAGGAAGATGTAATGCAGAGTACAGGCTGTACTTGTCGACCCACACATTTGCATATGCTCGACTATATATTTAAACCCATGAATATGGGGGACCGTGCCATTTATGTTTATAAACTGGTCCTGGAGAATATATTTCTTGACACGGGGTTTTTGGGGCAATTCATTTCGGTTGATAATTCACAGGGATTGCAAAAGGTAGCATCTGTTCGCGTGTTTTCCATATGTTCCCTACATGGAAAACATACTTTATGATTGAATGCACGCGGCTTGTTAATATTATTTTATTTATATTTTTGTTGATTTGATCTTTCTCAATGATTTTTAAGACTATAAAATAGAAATTCAAAGTAAACTTGACAAAAAAGGAAATTTCTTGAACATCCCGATGTCACTACCCATAAAGACATCGAACATGGAATCCACGTGGACTCTACGTGGAGGAACATTCGGACGTAGATTAGACGTAGATTCAACGACTAATCTAAGTGTTTTAGAGGTGTGTCTGTTAGGGTACATCCAAAAATTAAGGTGAAATTGTTTAATGGACCTACCGGGAAGACACGAATAATTATGATTTCATTTGCAATAGCAGAAACGCGGCCAAGAGTGGTCGCTTCTTCACAATACTAATTCCACCACAAAAGCGAGGCTTTAAACGCCCGAATCCCGACCACTCGAGAGGTACTTGCGCGGTAGGGGCAGCGTCGTAAAAATGCATTCGATGCATTCGACGACCGTAAACGCAGCGCCGTAAACTCACCATTGAAATCAAACGGGGATTAATCCACGCTTGCTGCATATTGTCATCGAGATATCGCTTGGCGATCTTGCTGATGTTCTCGTGTGGCTCCTTTTTGCTCGAAGTTATTGGAGGGGGGGCTATCACGTCCGCGTTGATCCTGAAACATGACAGAATGTTTGTTTGCTAATAGTTCGCATTTGAGATTGCGAATAAGGTATTGGAAATAAAACTGGAAGAAGATTGCTTGGAATCGATTTCAGTGGGAGGATGTTGAAATTAATCAATGTTTACAGTGTGTAAATATTTATTTGTTTACATTATAGCGGTATGTAAACACTGATTTATTTACAAACAATGATTTCAAGAGAAAGAAAAATATTATTTGTTTACATTTGAATAGTAATGTAAACAAATAATGTAAACAATATAATGTAAACAGTTATTTGTTTACATTATAGCAGTATGTAAACACTGATTTATTTACAAACAATGATTTCTACAGAAAGAAAAATATTATTTGTTTACATTTGAATAAAGTAAACAAATTAAGTACATAATGATTAGTTTACGTTATTGTAGGGTACGAATCAGTTTCTGAAGAAATCTGTCTTTTCTAATAAAGACGTATTCAGCATCTAAGAGTTGTGAATTTTTCAAAGAAAACAAATGTAGACATTAAGTAAAATGCCAAGTGAAAACGTGTCCAAAAAAAAGGTTATATCAAGTTACAACAACCCCCTAACTTTGTTTTCCAATCCTACCTACTTTGAACGCATTGCATATAATCTGTAATTTTACAGAACTTTTCACAGTGCAAGGTTTAAGTTCTAAACTCGTAAAGTCGGAGTTTCAAGTACACGGGCAAATCTTTCTCAGAGTGGGTGACTCGAAATTATGCAAATCCGACGAGAAAATGTACGCGTGATCCTTATCGTTCGGTATCAAGATCCGCAAAATTAACAGTCTCCGGCATCCTTGGGTGGAAACGCATCAAACCAATTCCATTGTGCCTTCGCAGTACGTTGACGCGTCGCGAGAGATTCTACACAATGAGAACTGATATCATAACCGCATATACACGCTCCGTAATGCCTTGTCATTACGCAGACAAAACGTAGCGAGAAAAATAGCGATACAATGTTTCTGCCTACATCTTATAGGTACCATCTTCATAGACCAACTAGAAGATGGATACCATTTCGGAAAAACAACCAGGCATGAATTTGTTTCTTTTTGTTTGTCAAATGTCAATTTTGTTTGTTATTGTTTACAAAATTTGTTTACAAAATTTGTTTACAAAATCTGTTTACAAAATCTGTTTACAAAATTTGTTTACAAAATCTGTTTACAAAATTTGTTTACACAATTTGTTTATAAAATTTGTTTGTTTTTCTCAATTCCAATCGTGTGGATCGAATTCTCACAATTTACATTTAGAGAATCCTCGAGTCGGGTTGCAAACTAGAGAAGATCTTAAATGCGTTTCTCGTTTGCATTTCGACTTTTGCGTTAACGAACTTGCAATGTTATGGGTTGCCTCATCTCGTTGACGACTTGACGAAAAAAATGGCGACGTCGTAAACGAGGCGTAAACGTTGCAAACGCGAAATTACGAAACCGAGGATGGGTATTCGCGGAAGCATTTTTCAAATGTCCAAACACTCGAAAAAGTATCGCTCCTTCGGTTTTCCGTTTACGATACAACCGAAACCATCTTTCGCATTTCCCCTCGAACGCTCGCGCTCTCCGCGAAGTATCATGAAACTCCCACACTTATATTATATGTTGACCAAGCTGCAAAAATGTGAAAACTCAGGCGGTGTTTCCTTTCACGTGGAGACCATCTTTTCGCAGATCTCCTAGGACAACTACCAAGAAAGGGCAGATGGGACCAGAAGTAGAGTATCAAATTTTAATAAGGAGTAATCATGTAAAAATATTTTCATTAAAATGAATTCACCAAATTGGTGATAGTAAAATTCTCAATTAATAAACTGGACAATATATGAGTTAGAAGGTTTTGAAATTTGACAAATGGCGATCCTGCCAGGATCTCCATTTTTGACCTACAAACTAGTCAGTAAAGAATAGATAGTTTTAAGGTTTTGAAATGTGAAAAATGGCGATCCTGCCAGGATCTTCATGTTTGACCTACAAATTAGTAGAGTAAAGAATAGATAGTTTTAAGGTTTTGAAATTTGACAAATGGCGATCCTGCCAGGATCTCCATTTTTGACCTGTTAACTAGTAAGTAAAGAATAGATAGTTTGAAGGTTTTGAAATTTGACAAATTCGATCCTGCCAGGATCTTCATTTTTTACCTACAAACTAGTCAGTAAAGAATAGATAGTTTTAGGGTTTTGAAATTTGAAAAATGTCGATCCTGTCAGGATCTTCATTTCTGACCTACAAACTAGTCAATAACGAATGGATAATCTGAAAAATCAATTAACTTCAGTCCATTTCTACTCCTTGTTAGAAGATGATGATTTACTGAATTTACAGAATCCAATTTCAGTGTGAAAAATACAGGAAGCGAAACATTTCTTTCTATTTAAAACTTCTTTAAACACCTCTGAAAGGGTAGATGCAACCAGAAGAGGAGTATCAAATTTTAATAAGCAGCAACCTCTCTTAAATGAATTATCGACAGAGTTGGGCATAAGTGTACATACACGCTTATGCACAAGATTTAATTTGCGATAAAACATTTTCGTTCTCACACGATCAGGGATTAAGTTTCGATTAAAATTACAACTTATTAATTGACAAAAATGGAGGTAAAAGGGGAAAAGATCGCGTAGCTGAGTTTGCATAATAATGAAAAGGTTGCAACGGGAGATAAGAAAAAAGAAAAGTGAAGGGGACAGTGGGACGGGGGTGGCGGATAACGGGCGAAAATTCCGCACGACTCATTTTGGCCGGCAAAAGCCTGTTACCGGTGACGATTCGGCGCTGTCGAGTTTATGACGTCGTAAACGATAAAACCGATAATTTAACATGCGCTTGCTACCTGTCACTGCGCCTGATCCCAGGTATCGCCTCGCGTAAAATACACGCTCAACGGCGCTGTGCTAAATCAATGATACCCGGACATAAAGACCACGTAAATTTCGCGTTTGATGCCCGTCGGCCTAAGAACGCGATTTATTTGTGCCACGGTAATTAAGTTCGATTGTAAAATGGAATTAAAGGGGCACATACCTTCTCAGCGCTATAAAATTCGTCATATTAAAACAAAATTCTGGGTTTAAATACAATTGAAAATAAAGGTTCTTATTTAAATTAACCATCGTGTCAAGAAAGAAAGTTAAAAAAGTTAAGAAAGTTTAAAAACTATAAAGAGGATGCTGGAATATTTTAACTTTAACTTTGGAGATAAGGAACTTGCTTGTGAAGTGAACTTTTTTTTATGATATCAATATGGAGAAAAGTAAAATTTTTGGTACACTGTAAAAAACCTGTAAAATTACAATACATATGCTATACGTCAGTTTTTACTAAATACACTGTTTGAATTTACCATTATATAGTTATCGGTAATTTTTTAATCAATATTTTATGTAATTTAATACAGTGTACTTATGATATAATGTAATTCGGGAATTATAAAAAAATAAATTTTGATTCAATGTCCACAGAGGTGCGAGGTCATTCAGTATAATTAAATAATTAAATACGCTTATTTCGATTTTATTTAATTAAATTAATTGGCTTCCCCGGAATAGTTTCGGCAATTATTGGCTTAATGGATGGGTGTGCTTTTTCGTGATCTCGTCGACCAAAATTCGCGAAATCATTTACTTTTATTGATTCGCGCACGTCAAAAAATAATTAACGGATAATATCGAACAATTGAGCTATAGACTTTATATTTCATGAGCTGGGTTTGGTAAAAAATCGATATATTCGTAACATCATAAAAACGTCCAAGTTGAGATGTTTTCGAGACACTTTCTCGTTCTTTCCTATCTTTACAATCTTTTAACTGAAACAAATCTGTCAAACTTGCTGTCCAGCATCCGTCTGATGTCAAAGTAAGTTGATTAAGACTATCTAAAAAAGTTACACTGATGGTACTAAAAATTGCTATCTCTGTAGATTTATTTCAAAATTGCAGCTTAGTACAAACCCGTTTTTATTTCATGTAACAGGTAATGTCAAAATTGTATCGAGATTCAGAAACAAGTGTGACTAAAAAATGTATTAAATCTCTTTTATTTTGTTGTTTAGGTTAAGTTAAGTTTCGGATAAATTAAGTTTCGAATTAAGATTATAGCAATTTATTTTGATTCAATACCGCTATTATCCTATAATCTGCATCGACTGCATCTGGTAAAAAATAAAAATGTTTTGAACAATTCTGAATTAAACAAATTAACAAATCAACAAACTGGGTAATATATAATAGATAATTTGGAAAGTGAATTCTAAAAATTAGAGTTTCTAAAATCTGTTGATGATTCTCTCTTTGGGGATTTTATGGGTTAAGTTTGAAACTGAAGATATTGAAGTTTGACAAATGGCGATCCTGCCAGGATCTTCATATGTGAAGAAATCTCCACCCTAACAGACACACCTTTAAAACATGTAGATTCGACGTGGAATCTACGTCGAATCTACGTCAGAATGTTCCTCCACGTAGAATCCAAATAGATTCCACGTGGAATCTACGTCGAATCTACGTCAGAATGTTCCTCCACGTAGAATCCACATAGATTCCACTAGTTCGATGTCTATATGGGCATTCGCCATATAGTATAGCTCCATATCAGAGGTAATCTAGACAGACGTTAGTTGTCGGCGCCAAGATTAAGCAAAATAATAACCAAATATATATATCCTCAATTAGCTATACAATTACATCTTTCCAGCCAGAAATTCTGTCAAATATACCAAGAAATTTTTTTCAACGCATATACTTCAAATCATCGAATCCTCCGCAACCTCCTTATCAATCGCAATCAATAGCTTCGCAAGACAATAATAGTCTTTAAGGACGTCCAAATAAAAATGATATCGTTTTTATTTGGACGTGTAGCGCACCTCCGCGGTATCTCGCTCTTTACTTAAACCACTCGCGAGAACGCGCCGAAGATTACTAAGTCCATTATGACGCGCACACGCGATAAGTCCAGAAGAACCGAAGCTAAGCTGCATCGACCGTAATGCAGACAAAATGTGCCCGATAAGCGCCGGTCGTTCGTCCTCGGGTCCAAATCATTTTACGGACGTTTTCGCGCAAACTGCACGCCGGGCCGCATCCTCGAGTATCCGCCGCGGAACGACCGTAAAAATATCCCGTCGGATAATTTTATGCAAGAAAACGCGGGACCAAATGTCCTGCGACAAGCGGCACCGGAAAACTTGGAAAAAGATAACTGGCGCCATTTTCGTTCCGTTTACGTGAACCATTCGTAAAGCGCAATGACATTTGGTAGTTGATGGGTTAAGGGGTTACCACTCAGGATCGACTGTTTTTACGTTATTTTTGGAATTTTCTTTCTCCAAAACTAATATGCGTATAAAAAAACAAATTAGTACGTTAGGAAGATCTGTATTTCGGCTTCATTTTACAATTTTTTCAAAACAATTTTTTTTAAATGGCGGAGAAATAGCCATTTTCCCGCCATTTAAATTAGCCATAATTAGCCATTATCTAAAACAAAAAACAATAATGGGTATCGAAAATATATTTTAAAAACTTGCCCTTGAACGAAGGAAATTGTCTGAAAATGAAGGTCACTTTTTGACTTAAAATTTGGCTGTTTTAGCGTACAAAAAATAATAATTTTTTACATTTCGTGGCACAAATGAAATGCCACTTTTGGTGCCAATGATATACAAATAAGACCATATTGGTGCAAACGGTGACTACCGATAAAAAAAGCAATTAACAGCTAGTGAAATTCATCAATATAAAATAATTTACTCTCTAATTGAACGTCGGAATTTTTAATGTAAAGTGTTTGTTCCGTTTCATAAACTGAATAGCATAGAAAACATGGAAGACAATTTTTTTAAACTTCATATAGTTAATACAAGAAAAATTCAAAATAATTCAAAATTGTTTTTCAAATGTGTATGTTCCCGGAAAACAATGGTGAGCATGTATAACAACAATATTGTAACATATGAGCAATTTTATTACCAGAAAAGTGATGAACTATATTGTATTGGGTAAAAAAGTTTGTCTAAAATAACTATTTCATACAAACACAAATCTCAATAGAATCGTTCAATTCATGTATCTGTTTAATGTAATATAGCCGAGAATATGAATTTTTTGAAAGATTTTATGAAATTAATTTCTTTATATCTAACTTTTATTTATTAACAAATAGACACTTACACGCGAATTAAACACTAAATAGAAAATGTGACAAAATTGTTGCGTAGTAGACAAATTAAATAGTTTTGAAATTACTCTTGAATAACAAAACGAACTAATAATAGAAGGTCGGAATAATAATGTAATAATATTAGGTAATATTAAATGTAAAATAAATAAAGATTTTATTGAAGTATGACAAGATTTCATACATTTAGCATTTAAATACATGTAAAACATATTTACATAATGTTTTTTTACTAATGTTAATTAGTAATTATAATTACTTAAATAATTAAATGAAAGATGAAAAATGAATACTACACTGAGCAGTTATTTACTTGGTGATTAATTACTTAGTATATATGACTTATATATGATGCATTCATATATGACCCACATATAAGTCACATAAACAGGGTGTATCAAAAGTTCCGGGACGATCAAAAAAATGTTTATGACAAAAAACATAAATACGCGTTTTTTAAGTGTTTTGTCATAAAAAAATTGTTTAATCGTCCCGGAACTTTGAAATTAAACCCGAATATTAAACCATGTGTTTCAATCACACATGGTATAATTTTAACGTTCGATGTTAATTTTAAAGTGCAACTTTAAAATTCAAGCATATTTAGTTGCAACTGATTTCAAGTAAATATGCTTTAAAATTAAATCATTTTTTTACAGGATAGTGTTTTCTAAATATTGTTGGAAAACACTTCTCCAACCAACCTGCAGTCTTTATTATGAAAGACTCACCTTTCGACGTCAGTGCTGCTGACGTCGAAGCGTGTTGTGACCTGTGCTCTATATATTCGGAGGAGATGCCGCACTGAGCCAGGACTGACTTTAACCATACCTACTAATCGTTGCTGCTTTAAATGGACTATTTGTACTGACGAACAAAGTAAGACAATCGCCCCTTAACGATTCGGTAACTGATACATACTGCTCAAGCGTTCTTGCAATGCAAAGTTTTGGGTTGTAGTTGAAATATGGCAGGTGTAATAAGGGTTGATATGCCCCTTTTCACGAAGTGTTTATTAAACTAGATATTTTTATTTGGTATTCTTTAGAACTGGAACTGGAACCAGAAATATTCCCGTAACTTCATCAGTGATAAGCTTACGTAGAGCCTTGAGGATTACTGCAAAAGATGGAAAAGCCCGAAATTTACCCGACCGAGTTCCAGTCTTAGGTAAATGTATCGATTCTCGCTGCTTCTGGGTCCTCTTTCCACGAAAAATAATACAAACATTTTTTATTGCAAAGCGATGCAACGAGAGACACGAAGGGGGGCCAGAAGATATTTGTTACTGCATTAAAGGCATAGCTTGACAATTCCCACTCTGTATACAGATTACGTACTCTGGATTCTTCATCTGCCTCTACACAGAGAGAAATTTCACTTTTTCGCGCAGGGGTAATTCACGCTATTTTGTAGTGACAATTTTGCATGCTTTAGCACCATGTAAATAGACGGTATCTATAGGGCAAACTGCAGTTGGAATTTGCGTTTTACACCAAACAAATATTCCTTGAAGTGATTTTGATAGATCCATTTTTGCATCATAGTTGTTATCGTTACTTATAAGATTATTGCCTAAGACGTTCAAATTCTTTCAAGTAAACTCGCCCGTATTTAACCGACGCGCAACAAAAGTTAATTGATCCTAAAAAACTTGACCATTTGCGGATGGAACCTTAACTTTTTGTTTGACAATTTTTGAAGAACTTCGAGCATATTCTTTTTTTGTATTCTGCTAAGTTAGATTTACGGAATTATAAATGACTCCAAGGAATTCTCGTCTGCTACACGTAGTGCCCTTGTAAAAGTATTACAGGTAGTGTCCCGTAATATATAGTGCTCTTGTTGATAATATTGGTTGTAGCAAACTGATCGTTGAGTCTGTTCTTGAATTTCAGGGACTGTGGTAACTTTTGGAACCGTATGCCTTTGACGACCCTGTTGTTTCAAAGGAGGGCGTCTCTCGTTTCCCGATTGCGATGGTTTTATAAAGTTGGTCCTATTAGATGAGGTAATCTTTGCCAACCTTGTCTAAAGCCTTAGCCTTTTTGTATTTTTCTTCAGTACTATTCACGCTGAAGCCTACCCCAGGGCGTCTTTTTTAAAACGTCCTTATAAATCTTATCTTGCACTTTTGGAATTACGAGACAACTACATTTGGTAATGTGTCTCGGAGAGCAGTTTTCCAGCAATTCGGCCGGATGGGACGACCGAGGGCTTTTCATCGCAGCGCCGAGTGTTAGCGCGGACGCCGAAATCCGATGCCTTATATTTCTCGATATTTTCCGTGCCCCGCGCGGCTTGTTGCCGGGTGGATGCGCGAACTCAGCGCTCTCCGCGCAGAACCGAACGCGATGCCACTCGATCCATTTTGGAAATACGGAGGTATCGACGTAGGTACCGAACCCTGACATACCCCCTTCGTTAAATTTGCGAACGTCCTAGTTAGCGACGATTAGCGTTGTACAATTAAGGCTTAATCTAGGCGTGCAGGTGTGTGTATGTGTATTTTATTTGTTTGTTTTCTTATTACTAAGCGGGGGGAGGGGGTTCTTTTGACTCGATACTGATTGGATGTGTAGTGTTGGCTGCTTGTACGCGGTGGTGCGCATGCATTAAAAGTATGGCAGTATCCGAGCCATGTCAGCTGTGTGGCGGTAATACGGCAACCCATTTCAGTTTAGTACGACCGCTGCGCCATCTGCGCTCGAAGTTGTCAGTGGAAACGAAGAATTGAATTTGC
>JABFPB010006087.1:0-12457 GCA_022817645.1 Ceratoteleas bidentatus | reverse complement strand
GTATATTTGCCATTGAACATAGCCGACAGGTAGTTCAAAACACGCGAATTTTTACGCAGAATCTCGGTCCAGTCAACAAATCAGTATTTGATCACTATTTTTTTCTTAAATAATGAAACATTACTTTTCGCGCCAATCTGCTGATTTGAACTTGCTTCTCGCGACATATTCTTAATTTAACGAAACTTTTTCCGGATTCATGTCTCTTCAAACAATAAATAGAATGTAAACACTGCGCCCGGCACTGTAATCTAACCGGTGAAACAACGTGTCGGCGCGACTTTGACGCGCATGTGCATATGGAACTTCGGTTCTGCTAAGCGACCTGTTCGATTAACTTAATGAAACATGCGGAGTTCTCCATAAAATCAATCTAAATGTTCAGTTACGGTAACCGAATTGATAAAATGAAAATGGTAATCGATAATTCGGTTGTTTTAACGAGAAATTTCGGTTTAACATAACGAAATGTCAGCAATGAAAAATATTTCATTCCGATAACTGGCTCGTACTTTTCGCAGTACAACATGTAATATATTATAGTATATTTGGGCATAAATATCCAATTTTGCAACAGAGGCAGTAGCTCACATGGTATAGCATTACTTTGCCTATTCACTGTTATTCAGGAGGTAGCGGGTTCATTTCCCACTGCGGGCCTCTTTATTCAAGGTTCTCGTGGTTCCCTTCAACGTTAGGCAAATGCTGGAGTGGAGTTATTAAAGTCGAGCCACGACTCGCGCAAATGAATGTATTTTTCGGAATGTTTATGTCTAGTGTTTGTATTTGTCTCCCTGCAAGAGCGTGAAAGTAATGTTTTTAATATTCACTTTTACTCAGTATCTTGTGAAGTACCGTGTTTAGCATTTCATACACATTTTTACTGCGTATTGCTTTCGATTGAAATAGTTTGATTGATCCTTTTTATCGAGCACACGGAGCAAAATCACTTCGTTAATATTCCAACGTATCGCACTGGGAAAGGAACAAATATCCCAGCATTGGCCCGACTCTGGCAACCCACATGGAATTTTACCATCGACCTAGCATTGGCCCAAATTTGGCGACGGTTGGCCGACTGTTGGCCTCCAATTGTCGCCCAGCCGTTAAGCGTTTACCCAAGATTGGAATGAAACGCGAGAAGCTTCTGGGCCATTACCCCAAAAAATTGGTCCTAAACTGACAGCCAGACCTGGCTCAAGATTGGCTGGCGATCATTAGTCGATCGTTTTTTAAATCGTAAAGATAGCAGTGATCAAACAATAGTTGTGTTATATTACTTGAAGGTCTTTTGGAATAATCAATGTATGTCAAAATAAAATTGCAAATGAGTTTTAGTTTATAAACAGAGAGTGTATGTATGATTATAGGTAGTGGAAGAGGTACGGTCAAAAATTCATTACCACTGTAAACAGAAAATAGCGCGAAAACTAATTGAGTAAAATATCGCCTTCGCGTCTTATGAGGATTTGTAAATAACTTATGAATCAACGTTGATCTATGGCATACCCGATGGTATAAGCCGTGTTTGCGTATACATCAAGGTACATAAATAATACAAATACAAAAACATGTCGTCTTGCAGACGTCTCTATACTGCTTCACCTATCTACGCGTGTTCTGCACAATTAGATCGTCAAATAGGTACTGTCAAATAAATTTGCAAAATTGTGTTTCCTCTCTCAATATGCTAATTAACAGCCCAAAATCAAAAATAAAAATCTAGAACGATTCCAAAAATTCAACTCAGTACCTACGTTTCGCGTTTCGTCAGTTCCCTTAAAATTTCTTTCACACCTAATTAAATCACTTTAACCTCCGGAAAACTCTCTTAACGTTACCCATGAGCGTTCTTATTTTAGACTTTACGTCCAAAATGATATCCTCGTTAACGGTTACCGAAACAAATTTGACAAACAAAATCGGGCTCGTCGAGCCGAAACTTTAACGACGATAATAGCCGTTAAATTTGATACGCGCGTCATACTTGGGCCAACTAACTAAGTCTGCAGGCATCTCAGAGAAAAAGCCGCCGTAAACTCGGCAGCCTAATAAGAAGCTGCCGGAAAACGGGGCATTAATTATAGCAGCGCGCGCGCGAAATTGACCCTACTTCACTTTTGATCTTGCGGTCCTAATACGACCAAGAAACTGACTGGCGAACAGTGATTGTGCCGCCGCGACAAGATTGCAGCGTGTACGGCGATGCCGCAGGAGCAAGTTTGCGAGCATCCAGATAGGGATGGAATGGCGGATCAAAGTTCCCTGGCGCTGTCGTGTCGGGATGCAGTAAAGGGTGGCCGAAAAGTGGCGACGAGGGTTGCGGTGGTCGTCTTCGGTCCGTGCGCTGGAGACGGATCCGACGAGGTGTAGGGCGAAAGTGAAGAAGAACGGGAACAAGGAGCAAGACAAGACGCGCCACGCTAACTCGATGTAGAGAAACTTGGAGGAGACTTGCCGCTGATTAGAAGCGCACAATCAAGTTTCTCGATGCTTGCGTGGTGACGGATTAAGCAAAGACGCGGCAGTTTGAATGAGGCTCGGCGAGGAAGCCGCATCATAGCCGTGCGACTGCATCCAACTTGCGCTAGATTCGCAAAGCACAGATTATTGCGCTGAATGACTTGGAAAATGGGTCGTTGCATAATCAAGCACTTCTTTCGGCTGCGTAATCTGATTGAATAAATAACCGCGCCGGGGAAATGTCAATAGCAGTTACATTTAAGGGGTGACAATGAAATGAGTGGCGCAGACGGTGGCAGCGAGTGGCTCGAATGCGGTCGCGTGATTTTCGATGAGAGTGCTGAGGCCAGCGCGACTGGCGATGTGAGACTTAGCAGCTTATAATTCTCACGATATTGTTGGGTTGCTGGTTGTGATAACATGCAGCCGGGTAGGTGCTTGGTAACGTTTCATGGCGGATCGTTCTCACCGGCAAAATAAGTTTTTTGAAACGTATGTTTAAAAATGTATCACACCGAAAATGAGACTGAGTTTGTTCAAAATATGCTGCAGTCAAAAATTGGTCAACTTTAAACCCGAATTATGAATATTATGTTTAAATTATATCGATAATTTTTATAGAGTTCTGATTGAAAATATACAAACATTTTTCTCTAGATTTTGTTGACAATTTTACAGCTACGAATATAACTAAAATGTAACCGAGCCACAATATTACCGAGTGACTGCATGGGTAATCGATACTGAATCATCTGTATAATTTAGTAAAATTTAATATTAACAATTCAATGTGAAAATTCGAAACTCCGCCTACTTTCTGTGTATACTTTTAAAAATAATTTTCACTTCGAGTAAAGTATGCCACTTAGTATAAAATTCACTCAAAGTTTATAACGGAAATTGGATATTCTAGGTCATTAACGGTTCACACAAAAAACTTTTAACAGTGCAAAAGTGGACTAAAACTATTTTTATAGTTAATTTCTTCATGCACGTGAATATTATATGATTTCTATTGAAAATTGTAATCATATAATGTCAGATATTACTAATGTGAAAGTTAAATCTATTTCTTAAAATAATTGTTATTAATTTGTCAACTCTTTAACTACACTATAAAAACCAACTGTTTAACTATAAGACATTGGTAAAATAGAAGAAAAAAGTGTCTTGAATCAAGATATTTTTCACAAAATAGACACCATAAATGTCTAAACATCTAAAAACTGGAAACTTACAAAGCGGAATTTTTATAGTGTAGGTATGCCATGTGAGCGATAAAATGGTTTGATGCGTCATTTTATAATATTAAATTACAGCACTAAACTTCCGGAAGCGTTAATTTCCATACAAGTGACACGTTTCATCTTTAATTAATGCAATTTCAACTTGTCGAAAAAAATTGCAAAATAATTAAATAATTAATAAAAACGTAGATAGATGATTTCAACTGTATATTAAATTATTGATTTGAATAAATAACACTGACCCTCTACTCCATCAAAGTTCAATTTACAGCCGCAGTTTTGTCTCGAAACACGTAATTTGTGTTTCATCAATCCAAATAACCAGTCCTTTACGGCCTATATTAAGAGAAACAAATTAATAACTAAGGTGCGTTAGCCTTCTCTTCATCACATGTCGCCGTGTTTACGAGTGAGGCCATTGCTTTACGAGCTCTGTATTAAAAACCCTATAATACATATTGTGTGAGTAGTTTCATTACAAAAGGAGCCTTGTAATATATTTTTTCATCATTTTTTACGATAGCGCGCTAGGTACCACTTAGCGTACCGCGCCGTCGTCGTACAAGTCACCGTGCTTTTTTTATTATGTTACCGCGTGTACCAACAAACCGTGTACACTTCGCCAGCGTCAATAGCATGTTAGTGAATAAAGGATTTAGTGCGTTGCGTAAAATCGGGCATATCTTACGATCATATAGAATCGCAAGTTAAACGTTCAATGCAACATTAACTACGCCATCAGAACTGTACCGCCACGTTTGAACACTAATGGGCAGATCTGAAATTAGCGGCCAAACTAAGCGTATGCCGCTCGTACAAGTGCACTTTGCATATTTCACTGTACAAGCCGGCAATAAAATGTAGCTCTCGTTAATTCGCGTTTTCATTGTTACTTTTCGGGTTGGACAGTGCAGGAATTATCGGAGGTGTTTGCGTGGTTAATGAGAACGTGTAATCACACCTACGGAAATGACAATGCATACACCGATAATAACGCACACGTCGCGGCTCCACGCCGGCCGTGTGCGTGCAAACATCATGAAGGACCAATGTATCTTTTCAATCTCCAGAATCCAGTGTTATTTGCCGTGGCGTTCACACATAGCATGCTGTCTCCGTGACGAGGCCGTGGCATGCAATCAAATTTTATTGTCGTAAGTGAATATGAAAAAGCTCGTGACTGATGGCGGATGGCGAGCGGGGGTTGGGGGGGGGGGGGAAGAGTTCTGGTGAAAACCGAGTGTCACTCGGAATGGGGGCTGAGCGGTGGCGGGTGTACAATCAGAATCAATTTCGTAAATAATTAGGTTCTTGGGCTCTGTACCGTGAAGTCTCAGCAAGAACTTAGAGATGCTCCTAAGGCATTCAAAGGCGAAGGAAGTGCGCAATATCGCAATGTTTGGCACGGCTTGTATTTCGCGAAACGTGTTGCGCAAGGTAAATAAAACCGGTCGGAGCCAGTACTTTCGCGCAGTTAGTCGCAACCTCGTTATCCTCGTCATTATATTATATTAAACATCCTTGCGTATTAATCTTACCCTGACGGGAGCGTTATCGACGGAAACGCGCAGCGAGAGCTTTCTTTGAGGACTCACCTGGAACAGAAAAAGCAGACAATTGCATTAGACGCGCCACCATGCGGGAGTGCAATAAAACAATTAAAGTTCAAAGCCGACGCTCGCGTGAAATGGGACGCGACCGGCGGCCGCTCGACAATGGCGAGAGGCGCGCCGTGTCAATCGGCGCCTCTGCCCGTGTATTACGGTCAATCCTCGCTCGTTATTTTTCAATTCTCATTACCGGTTTCTTTTGCGAGCCGCCGGCGTTTCCGGGCGTCGCTTTACACGTCAGCTTGGGTTCCCGGCGAGACACCGCAAGAAAATGGCATCCGACCGAGAAAGTGGCACGAAAAAGCAAATCGCGACGGACAACGTTGGCACGTGCGGTCTCCGGGAGGCGAACCCGCGGACGATCGACGTAACGAGATAAACGAGCGACGCCGACAAATCGCAAGGGAGCGCTTGACGAGGAACGCGCGCCGCTCCTTCCGATACGTCGATACACTCTCCGATATCTCAAAAAGTATTACATTGTCCCGACAAGGATTGGCACACTCGGCGCGGCGGTGTCGCTCGGACTTTGTCCGGCGCGATAGATTGCGAGCCATTCGTGCAAAAAATAGCAAATACGGAAGGACACGCGAGTCCCCGCAATCCAGCCGCTGTGTTTCCCGCCACGCAACCCTCTTCGCCACGTCGTAATTTTCCGCGTCGCCCGCTTATAATATAGTGCATCGGGCGGCGCCGGTTTTATTCTTATGTGAAATCGAAATGAAATTGAGAAGTCGAAAATCCGACAAACCGACTATGCGACGAGCACTTCCGCAGGCTCTCCCGGGTATATCGCTTTTTATCTAACACTTGTCCGTTCCGCCGTTCTTGCGCCCATTTTTCTCCTGCATCTGTTACACGCCGCACGGGCAAAGCACATGAAATAGTGCGCGAAGAAAAATGCAACTACCGATAATCCCCTAGACGTTACCTGCAGCCGAGAATCGTAACCGTGCGCGATGCGAAATGCAGCTCTGCGTCTGCGTTCGATCAGTCGCGATAACATCGCGAGTTGTGCGTTTACATTATCGGCAACTGCGTTTTCATCGGGTTAATTATATGGCAAGGCAAAGGTTGCGTTGGAAAAATTGTACGCCACGGTTCGTTGAAAAAGTCTTGGTTTAATTTGGTGGAATGAAAGTGTTAGTATTTGCGAGGGGTCGGATGAGGATTCGCGGTAAAAGTTGTTTAACTGTTAAACGTTTCGATGAAGAAAATCTTTGTTTTGTGTCATGTGGTGTCAGGTTGATAATTGTACGTGCACAACATTATTTGAAGTCGTGCATTCAAAACGAGTCGGAACACGAGGTCGAAATGTTTATGAAGGATGGGAGCAAAAATGTGTTGCTTTACAGAGTAAAAAATGCAGTTAGAGTAGTTTTGTTAACTTTACAGAAATGGTTCCGAACAGTGTACTCAAACACATATCAAATTACACCGGCAATAGGTGTCAAGTTACATAATAATATTAATTTACATTAAATTTCGCTACTAAAATACAACTAATAGGCTTACTCAATTATAAATATGATTTAATTATGAACAGTAAATAAACTATTAGTACATTTGCTCAAAATTCACTATCGATGAAAACACTATGAATGTGCAGAAATTATTTATTAACTCAACGTTAAGTTTATCATATGCATAATTTAATACTATTATCCCTTTCAAAACATTATACTGTTTGTACTTTCCACGTCACATGGTATACTCATTCTTACAACCTACACTTGATCGGTAGACCTGAATAGATCTCGATCGTTAGATCTGCCTCTGTCTTCTGTGCAGACTGAAACTCTCCCGTTTCGCTCTCCAGAGCTGTCTTCAAATTGAAACACACGTACCACTTTTCAAAAGACGTATTCGTTACAATGAAATGACTAATCTTCTAAACCCTCGAAAAAGTTACAAACAGATGGCCGCGTGCACTAACAAATCTACATAATGTGACGTCATTGCAATAGCAACCGTGCATTTTACACTGCGCAACTATTTGATCTATGGTCCCAAAACGTGAGCTCGCGCGATAACATATCATTCTCTTTGTCTGATGTGCTTATTCATTCCGATGCGCGCCAACCCTGTAGTATTTCTTCTCGGAAAGAGACACAAGAGGTTATCCGCCGTCCCTAACCACCTTGACTAAGTATACACTACGGCTTTCGGACGACGCCATTATCATTTGCATAAAGGTATCACAGGGGATATGTCACTGGGAGATCAGCGCCCTAACGCGTGTGTGCTCTCTCATTACGCGAAATCACAATGCAAGTCGCGCCGCTACGCAAAAACGTGAGAGGCTCACAAATTGACACCTTAAGCGCCGGCCGATCCTTTGTTGCTCGTTCTCTCTCTTTTTATTTTTGTTTCTTTTCTATTACTCGGCGACGTTCGCGCCCAAGTGCACTAATTCATCGCATTCGTTCCCACCGAACGCGAATTAGCCCATTAAACAATAAGCTACAATACATTATTTTCCAGTGTGGTGCATTGAACTCGTACTGACTATCTCGAGCAGCGTGGACAAGAATGTTTTTATTTATTTTTTTACGCAGAAGTTAAAAAAAATTTTTTTAATGTGCAAGATGTTTGGCAACATTGTCTCATATCATGGAATTAGTTATTTATGCTGTACCTACGTCGGTCATCTATATTTGCTGTTCCATTCGAATACCATAAAATACCACGTTGTTTTTGCGTCTGTTATTAAGAAGTAACCCCACCCTGACTTATGTAAAAATAAGCAATTTTTGTGATTTGTTTGCACATTAGAATTAATGCAAACACTCCAATTGTTTGCTGTTGGTAGCTGTACGAGCGGATAACTGCTAGACATGTTTTTGTTACTTGCTAGCTGCACCGGGATGTCCTGAACCATCGCAGAAAAAAATGAATTAGCATTGCTAATTCTTAAAGGCATTAAAAGAAGTATACGACTTTTTTGAAATTCCAAAAATTACCGAAAATGCGAAATTTGACAAAGTGCATGTTTCCCATAAAACACTGCCATTCCGATACGCATACAAAATCGAAAAGTTTGAATATCCAAAAAAATGTGTTTTTTATTTTGTTTAATGTATTGTAACAACATTATTCAGAGACTCTACATCTGCTCTTCAGTTTATAGAAAACTCTCTTCGGAGTCTTTATTACTCTGTTTCTCGCATTACCTTTCGCAAACAGTTTTGTATATCATAATAGCGTTTTACAAAAAAATATCAGCATTTTGCAAAAAAATTAATTTGTTCAAGTTTAAGGAAGATCGAAAAATAAAAGTTGTCTCTAAAACTGTTTTTAAAAACCCTATTGTTCCGATGAAAAAATAAGCGGGCACCAGTTTATCGAGATAAACTGGTCGAGCATGAAAATGTATTCTTGCAATTCAGGTTTCTTCAAACTTATAGGTTCCTTTGCAATCTACACCCAATATCGTTTCCCGCGTGTCCCGAACCGTTTCTACGGAACATTGCTTCGCGGGACCACCGTTGCCGGTGCATTATTGAGACGAAATCGAACGCACCCTTTCGCACAAACGAGCGCGCGTCCTCTGCAGTGCTTATCACTCGGTCGGATCTTCGGCCGGGCAGGGGAGCGACTTTTTTCGCCGGACCTTTGCGCAGCCAACAATCAGTGTCCTCCAATGCTCAACAAACGGGTCGCGTTTTTTCGCCGCGCACCTCGCCGCAAACCGGTATAACTTGTTTAAAATAAAGTGAAACACAAAAGAAACGGAAAGTGAGATAAGGCCGGGCCGAGCCGGGCCACGGGATGGTGCGACGGAGAGAGAGCGCCGCCGAGGCGGCCGAGGTGTGGGTGGGAGGGCGGAAAATGAAGCGGTAGTGAAGAAAACGAAACGCGACGCAGCGTACGCGGCGAACGCAAGCTTATATTATGCAAAGCATGTGTTGGGCTTTGGATTTATGGCGCGCGTTTCACCGCCCGGAGCACCACGCTTCGCTGCGAGCGAACCGCGCACTCGACTTTTTGCCGGATTCGGCTCGTCCGTCGGTGTCTGCCGTCGTACCGCAAAAAACCCGGCCCGGAAAACCCGAATTCATTTTGCGGGGCGTCGTCGCGCCGCGACGATCCACGGTTCGGACGACGCGTTCGTTAGGACAATCGAACAGTTGCAAACGCGATCGCACGAGACGTCGCAAGAACTTCCACCACGGCATAAATTCATTTAAACGACTGTTCCGGCAAGCGGACTATGGCCTCCTCGGCGATAAATTTCAGCCGACCCGACGCCACGTTATTTCGGGCTCGTTTCGAATTACAACAGCTTATCCGCGATTGTTATGAAAAAGACACGATTCTCCGCGTCTGCTGGTGCGATCGGCGCTCCCGCATTTCCCTTCCGTTTTCATATTCCGAGCGAACGGGGCACCTCAATCGTAAGTAAATTTCCCATCGGAAGGCAGTCATCCAAGTGCAATCAAGCGGAATAACGAATGTATGCGGGGCGTCGGCGAAGTCCCACACTTTTTGCCGGGAAGCGCGGCAATGTCGTAACGCGCGGCACAAAAGGATAGCGGGCGGGCCGGGAAGACCGTGCAATCTCCTTGGAAGCGATTTTTCCCGGCATCGTCCGCGGTCGGCGTCGTTCTTGCTTTTTTTCGGTCACCGTTTTTTCGCGAGTCCGACGTGGCGCGGCGTTTTCTCATGGCGCGCGGCGCGCGGCTATTTATACCGCGGCAGACAGTGAGGCGGTGAGGCGGGATAAATCGCGAGGTTCCTTTACAAGTGCTGCCAACAAAATAGAAACATCGCCTTTGCCTATCAATTATTCGGCCGGCAATTTACGACGATGCTTCGGCGACCGCGACCCGCAACACGCTCGGCGAATCCAGCCACGAAGATGGCATCTTTACTATGACCTCCGCATCTTTCTGCGCTCCCCATTCTCTGCTTCGGGTGCCGCCCGAACGCGCGCACCCGAATATTCCATTCGCATATTTTAAAGATGAGCCTGCGATCGCAATTTATGCGCCGTCGGCGCGTCCCCCGGAACCCACGGCGCGCCAAAACGCTGAGTGGGGTAGTTTTCTTTCGATCGGCGCGCCGTGAGTGAAGCGCCAATTGATACGCCGATATTTATTGCCCCGCTTTTTTGTCTGTTTTTCGCAAAACACGCTTCGATTCAATTAGGTCAGCGCGCCGCTCGTAGATTCGGAGACGAGACAGTGCGATTTATCGTTTTTTACGCGCCGATTCAGCCGTTCAGCTAACCCGGGCGCGCGCGTAATAAGTACATTAATATGCCATTCGGCCGGGCGATGTCGTCGCGCCATTTGTCGCGCCGCGGCGGCGTGCTAGACGCTTGTAACACAATCATTTCCGCCGGACAAGCCTGACAAGTTCGCGAACAACAATTTTCACTTAATCCGACGTGTTTATGGATCGAAATTACATCGGCGCGCAACTATTGCATCGAATTACCTCGTTTGCTAAACAATTTATCAACTGCGCGCGGCATTTGCAAATAAATTCAATTGCGAGGACGCGCGCTTTACTTGGGAATAAAGTTGCGCCGGATATTAGTCCGACCATGTGTTGTACCGTCAAGTTTCGCGTGCAATTCAAGTCGCGCGGATCTCGACAAATAGGTTATGCAAATACGGGCATCAAGTGCATTATTTCCAATTAGAGAGCCCGAGCCAGCCTCCCGCAGAGATTTCCAACTTTCGCGCGCGCATTATCAAGCTCAAAGATTGAAACACGCCCGGCGAACGGCCGGAACGTCTGCATGAAACTCAACCGCGCCAAAACTTTGATAGCGGCGCCGGGCTGGGCAATCCGCTGGCTCTAGCGCCGCGCGAATATTTAACCGGACTTTTTCGCCCGTTAATCAAGCTAAGAGGCCATTGTGCGCGTTTCGACACTGCCAAGTCCGAAACCGAAAACCGGCTGAAAACGGTGATCTTGGGCAACACCTCGTATCTTTGCTGCTGCGCTATAAATTGAATTGAACTTCCGAGCGGCGAAGATCCATCCCGGCGCACCCCTCGTCGCCAAGTTGCTCTGCTAAATTCGATGAGAATCGCGTCAGAATTTACTTGATCCGTCACCGGCAACCCCTTTTCGATCGAGCTGCCTGTTACGCTACTAGACGCCGAAGAGGTTTCGCCGTCGCCCTCGATTAAAGCTCAATTAAGTCCTCGATCTGCGCGGAGCCTAACCTAGGGCGAACAAACGGGATGACGCGTCGGCAGTGACATAAATGTCTATGACTCGAAAGTTGCATGACGAATTATTTCAGAGGGTGGACAGTCCAAAACGCCATGCAAAGTATAGTGAAAAATTAATGTCTGATTCTGACAAGTGAAGCTACCCAAGAGTCGCGCTAATTCTTTCTTACAATGTTAAAACACTGATTGCAATAAAAGTATTTGTGGAGATTACACATCTTAAAAGATGTGTAATCTCTCTCCATGAAAACAAAAAAATCGGCCAAGCGTTGGCACAACGTCGACTATTTTTTGCCAACCGTTGGCTGCCGAGATCGGGCCTATATAGAATCGTTACAATGTTTTCGTAGAGCCCTACGTTGGTTGCTGATGGTTGATATTTGTGCTGACCCAGTAGTGGTCAGCACAAAAAATACACTTTTAACGAAACGCGTTAGGTCGGAAAATAGCACTTTTCGGGCCCGCGTGCCATAAACCTTGTTTTTCGAATATTTTTAAAAATGTTTAGTTCCTGTCTAATACTCTGTTAAAAATTTCAGAAATCCAATTATGGTAGATGCATCGTAAAATTGAAGTAAGGTACAAGTACCGTAAATGTATTTTTAATGCACTATGAGATACAGTTTAAATGTTTTGTGCAGTAATTTTAAGTTGCGTGACTTCCCGCGTGAAAAAGAAAAGAGTCTGGATGTAATATGGTAAGAGTCTGGTTTTATAGTGTGGTAGTGATCTGGCTACAATCTGGCAATAGTATGGAACTAATCTGGAAGCATCTGGGAATAACATGGGTACGATCTGGATATAATCTGGCAACAATATGAGAATAATCTGGATACAGTCTGGAAAACTAGGGCCAACGTAGTAAGGTTAGAGTCTGGGTCAGGACAGGAGCCAGATTGGTGCCAGATTCCAATAAATAAACTACGGGTTTGGAGGGAGTCTGGAT
>JABFPB010006086.1:0-12462 GCA_022817645.1 Ceratoteleas bidentatus | reverse complement strand
TGAGTCAACGGGTTAATGTTTTCTATTCGGAGTCGTGGTTCAGCTCGAGGTTAAAGTAATTATGAAAATGCATAATTTTCTTTTGATTATTGCAGGGAAACCGAAGCCTTCAGTAACTTGGTGGAAGAACGGGAAACTTCTAGACGGTGTCATAGACAAACCCCCGCTAGGCCAAGCATCGAGTAAATTCACAATGAATGATCTGTTCATCAGCAATGTCAGCCGGGCTTTGTGGGGCACGAAACTTGAGTGTAGAGCTCAGTCAGGATCTATGGGGAAGCCTTTGGTTCAAGAAGTTTCTCTTGACATTTATTGTGAGTACCAAATTACTTAAGTAATCACTTTTGCCCAAAATTTCTCAGCAAGTAATTAACTTTCGTGTGCGTGCACTTAGCACACGAATATCGCTGCCGTCTGTTCGCATGAGCAGATAAACCGCGCTATTGGAGCCTTTTGTTTCACGTGCGAAGGGATTTGAGTCGCGAAATCATAGAAAAGGTCACAGTTCATCTCGAACGTGAAACTACGAAAATGCAAAGCAAACTTTGAAACAAAATATCGTGTACATTTAGTATTTCTTTTCCGGTGTAAAGTTTTGTCTCCATTTGCTATAAACTAATTCCCACTTTTCCAGCCAACGAAATTGAGTTCTTATACCAACGATATTTAACTTTCTAACGAGATTTTTTGCGTCTAGCAAAGTAATGCGACACTAATCAAATATGAGAACGATGGCCCTGCAAAATTTGTATTTAAGTGGTTTATACACGAACCGTTTCCGATCCAATGTAAAGTAATATCATGGCGATCGATTTTCAAAAGCGGCGCTTTCCACGTTGTAAAAAGTTTACAAAAAGACGCGTATCGATGTCAAAGGATCGCGCTCGGCTTCTCTAACCGTAGCTATTCCCGATACGTCTTAGCGTAAGACGCTTACAACTTAAGCTTATGAAAATAATGTCTCGGAAAAACTGTAATACCACACAATCGTTTAGATGTGATGGCGTAATTTATGGAAGTGATTGGGAAAAACTTTATTTTTCCATGTTGCTTGAATTCCTTCGAATGGAATGGTTCGCGATTGTGAAAGCCGGCTCTGATGATGCATAACGACGAAGATGCAAATTTCAAGACGGCCTTGTGCAGCCCCTTTGACGCTCGCTTTTCGAAGAAGTGCTGCCGAAGTAAAAATACGCGTCCTCTGTGCCGCGGACGAACACATGGATCTCTTTTGACGAGATATTTTTGTCACATGAAACACGCGATTGCGAATAATCATAAAAACTGCGAGATCACGAGAAGTGATGCAATTGACGTGAACAAGTTTTGACATGTGGGCCGTTAATTAAAAATTGCGTAAAATGACAGTGTGAAAAATCACTTTTGTCGGCTTTTCGCAACTTTTCGCAACTGGAAATCAGTTTAAAATTTTGTACGGTGAATATGATTTTCTGATGTTTAAGTAAAGACTTCTGAAATTTGAAATGCGCTGTAACGAGTGAATTTCGAGATTTAATGTTTGACACAAGCATTGTCGCATTAAAATATTCATTTATAAATGAATTAGTATATGCATCCGAGTGTGGATACCGTGCGCGTATACATGTGCAGAAACTAAGTATGTTTGTCACGGCTGTCCAGCTAACTTTCAAATGAATCGGAAAATTAAATTTCGACGCATTTATAGCTTGAGCGGTGAAATCAAGCAGAAAACTGAGCAAGCCGTCTTGTGTTCGTCGCGCTGCACTATTCGCTCGGGCGGAAACAGTATATTATCAAAATAATTAATCCCGCGATTGCGCGCAAGTTTTGTGCATCGAATCAGCGATCGGCTTTGCGGAGAGATTCAATTAGGCGGCGTTTCGCCTTGAAATTGGCGAAAATTGGCAATACATAGCGTAAAAACGACACCAACGTTACCGTCGATATGGCTTGCACAGTTGAATGGTCATTACAGTTTAAGTAGATTTCAAATTACTTTAAAAAATTGTTCCATTCTGATGCTGAACTAATGAGAGTGCGCAAAGAACACTGAAAAAACTGACTCGATTGTAGCAACCATACCTGTATTATTATACCCGGTATGGTTGTGCACAATCAGCTATACTGTATGTTAAGACAACCATGTGTATATTAGTGCAAACCATATTTTTTTTCAGTGAACTTCGGTTCTCTTTTCCGTTATTAAATGTCTTTATTGACTATTAAATTAAATGAATACGTCTGTGATTACTTTGCTGACGAAAAAGTAATACAAGCCACGTTCCGCGTGGCAAAATGTTCCACGCAATTATCAGTTGACTAATGGATTCGCCAGAGTAACAGTTCCCGCTGAAGTTACCACATTTCTCTGGGTTACTCAGCGAAAGCTCTTAATTGTTATTTTCTACCCTAGAAAAATTGGTCGTCTTTAATTGGGGAGTATGAAATTGACGTAGTCCCGAACGGGAAACAAGTTTCCAGATCTGGCACTGATTCGGTAAAGTAAATTTTCCCACTCAGAGCCTCATCGACAAGCATTACACCCCGATCACAGACTTACCAACTTTTACTACTCAGTAAGAAAAATGGTGTAACATTATACGCGATAATCCACAACATACCGAAATAGGTTTAATTTATGTAAACCTACATATTCAGTATGTAATTTCACCAAGTGTCGCGCATGGAGCAATCATAACCATAATTTCATATTTTTTTGAGATACGCGTGCGCAGTTGGTGAATAAAATCCAGGACCATTGAAACATTGAATCGACGTCGAATCAACGTTTGAATGTCATTTTAGTCGACGTCAAATCGTCGTCGATGTTGATACAATGTCAATTTCAACATTACTTAAATGTTGATTCAAAGTCGATGTTATCATTGAATCAACGTTCATTCAATGAGACATCGCATCAACCTCGATGGTATCGACGTCGATTCAACTTCGACTGAAGGGATATTGACCGATTGATCTGATTTTGATTCAATGTTTCAACGAGTCAGCTTCGTCGATTCAATGTAGATTTTTTATCGTTGTTAGGAAGCCATTATACAAACTTTTTAGTCAAACTGGAAAGGAACACTTACTTAAGTCTCAATGTTAAGATTGACAAATTATCAGCCAATATTTGATTGGCTGAAACTTCTGTAGGTAAAATTGCACATCGAAATGTAAAATTCCACAACACGTTGAGTGCACAAGATTATACAGCACGTTAAGTAATTTAATGCAACCACTGTTTACTTATAGGGATATATTAACAATAAGTCGCAGCGCTTGATATTTTCACAGGAATGGTACTGACGCGTTCAAATTGTACCAAAAATGGACACATTAGAAGACGCGACTGATTAATTCAATCAGAGTCGCTTCTGCGGAACAAAAGCGCGAGGCAAGCAAGTCTGCTCGATTAATGGCCGCCGAAGGTGCAATGGACTAATGCATTTATGACTGTGAAAAATGATAAACTACGGGAAATTAGGTGACGGTACCACGGCTGAATCGTGCCGTCCAATAATTGCAAATAATGAACGCAACGATAATTTAAATTTCTAATTATAAGTCATTGCTTATTGACGAAGTTAATGTTCTGTAGGTAATGGCTTGCTCAATGAGCCAGTTTTTCATTGTTAAACAGTAGTTTTCGACCATTAAAATGTATTTTCTATTTAACGGACATGCAAGTTCTAGCGGTAAACGAAGTCTGTAAAGTTCAAATAGAAACTTTTGAAAGATTAGTTTTTTAGTTTAATGATAATGACTTACTAGGTTTCTGATAATAATTTTGCAAGAGTGATGTAAATGTAAACATGGAATTTTTCAGTTTGGTTTCCTTCGATTTACACATTCAATTTACAGAAGAACACACTGCTTTTGATAAAAGAACGAAAACAAAGCACTTAAGCGCCTTTCATTATCCAAACTAACGATTTCCCCGGAGACAAATGTCCTGATATTTGTTCGCGCGCGGATATATAAATAAACTAATTTCATTGAGCTCAGCTCGGCGATTCCAAAGATAAATTCCCATCTCAAAGAAACAAGTGGACACTGTTTCGTATGGATGTCGAAGTAAGTTGACTCGCCGTTTCAATCTCGCTAAGTAGGATTAGACCCGTAATACCCGGAGGTGCTCCGGAACGCCGAGTTTTCGTTCTTCTCCGCCGCAAATCCTGCGCTGGTCAGACAACGTTTTATCAATTTATTATCTCGACAATTGTTCGCCAAGCCGATTTTATCAGTCGCCTAGGCAAAAGATGTTTTTGCGGCAACTTTTTATCCAGGCGTTTTACCTGCTCGTGGCCGGGATAAAGTCGCACCGGAAACGGGCAAACGTACACGAAACGAAGTGATTTTCACACAAATTTCGACCGTAAAAATTGAAATTTATGTACATTATTTATAAATGTGTTTGTACAGTCAAATTTAGTGCTACTTATGTGTACGCTGGCATGTCTTTTATTTAAATTTATAATGCGGTCCTTTGCTCGGGAAGCTTTTTTCGTGTCGTGAATAGCAAAATTGTTTCCTTCGCATTTTCCGTAGCCCCCATTGCATTTTTTTCTCCATTGCTGGCGATAATTACACGCTAATTGATCGTTAAAACAAGCGGCCAAGCGCGCGCTTTATGAAAAAATTATTCGCTCAATCATGGCCGGGTGAAACGGTTGGAACGCGGCCTAAACTACTGTCGACTTCGAATGCGAAAACAAAGTAAACATTCACTCGCGAGAGCGATTCCGAACTTTATGACCAAGTTGAAATTTAATTTCCATGAATAATAACTGTGTGAGAACTCGTGATTTAATTTTCGAGTGGACGTACAGTCGCTACGGAAAAATCGGAATTGACAAGAAACAATGGAAGCGGATAATTTATTCACCCGTGAAATACACGACAGAATCACTGTGCGGTCGACGAGGAATAACACTGGTTACTCTTGGTATCTATTATTTAACGCTCAACCGATTGACGCGCGTCACCGTGTACATACATGATTTTAAGATAAGTCGTTTTTCAACTATTTATATTTTAATTGAAGTATTTGACAGGTATAACTCATCGGGTTAATGAACAAACATGCTTGATGACAATTTCCTGAAGGTATTAAATTCCTTTTCATAATTAAATAACAATTTCAATGCAACTCACAAGCGATATGCAAAAAATTACTCGGTTCAACTCACAGCTAAACTTCATATTCTGATTTCCTAAAGGCAACTTGTTCAAAATATGTTACGGGATGAAAATTGCATATTATTCGTAATGTTAATTAGTTTCGTGTGATACTCTTTATACAATTGAAAATAATTTCATATAAACTTTAATTATAGGATTTTTATTTAACTTTTAACTGACCAGTTACTGTATTCAATTACAGTAAATCACAGAAAATACAACTCCTAAAACTTTCTAATCTGATAATTAAAAGTACAAATATTCATCGTCTGTTTTTTGCTATGTTTCCTATAAAATTAAGATCAAAGCTGGGGCACTCAGAGAATATATTTTGAGTTCCCTACCTTTCACCTTAATTTTATATATCTGCAATTATTTTACATCTGCAAGTAGATACTTTCATACACCAGACAACTAAAAAATCATGTGTTCTAATCAGCATGGACACAGTGACGTTCAACATATCAACCAAATATTAATAAAAGGAATGGAAAAAATGCATGGACTGGTCTAGAAATATGGAAGAGAGAGAAGACAGACTAGTGGAAATACAGGATGCAGTAAACATACGAGTTCCGAAAATTTTAATGAAAGTTAAAGTATCTAAAATGTTTTAGTATACATTTGGATACTAAACTCTGAAAAATAAGATGATTTTAAGAAAACTATTTATTCTTCGTACAGTTTGCTATTCTATGAAGAGAGTTTCAATTTGTGACAATTTATGACTTCTTCTAAAAATATGTAATATGATTTTTGAGAAAGTAATTGTCATTCTACGGAAACATTTCAAAACATTTTCGAGAAACTTTTGATTAGGCCTAAGGGGCTGTCCTCTAAATCAGTAAGGATTTCTCATTAGTTTTTACCTACCGGGAAACAATGTTTATCTTACTCGTTCGGCTGAACTTAATAGACAACCCCTTTGCCAAAGACATCATAAGTTCTTGTTCATATTCTCGTTCTATTCTTCTACATTATACACAGTGCGTATTTTTATAATACAAAAATTGGTACTCTGGTACACCGTAAAAAGAGTTACGTAAAATTCCGTTAAATATGACGGAATTCTGAATCTCATGAATGAACTATTTCTGGACGAAATATTAAACAGAATTGTCGTTAAATCAAATGAGTATGAAATATCATCATGTGAATAGATATAACACAATTAAAAAACAACATATTTAATTAATAATCCAACAGAAATAATGCACTGTTAATCTATTTCATGAATTGAATGTTAACTTCCACTAAATGCGGAATATTACGTTGCGAGTGTAACGTTTTCCACTGATTCTGTAAACTTTCGTGATATTTAACGTAATGTTTCGTTGAATTTGGTGAAATTTTACCTACTTTTTTACAGTGTATATTATACCAGCGTACCTATGTTTAATGCCGGTTTTCAACCCAAAAGAACGCTAACGCAGCTTCTATCCTACAAATGTTACTCCACCAAATCAAAAACTAATCAACCATTTAAAGACCAGTCTTGTCCCCTCGATTCCCTGAAAATCAAATTTCAATTTCGGGTGGTCCGAAAGCTCCTCGATTTCCTTAAACCAACAGACTGTGTGCTTTCGCACTAGAAAAACAAGAAGTAATCTGAATGCACTTTGCAGTGAAGCCGGCGGTTATAAAGATCATCGTTACCGAGGACCAGATCCAAGCTGGTCGACCAGTGACCGTACGATGCGAAACTTGGGGAAGTTCGCCGGCGGCGAGGATTGTCTGGAGACTGGACGGGCTTGTGATCAGAAATACCAGCCCGATCACTACTCAGCGGACTAACTCTACCGTCAGCAAGATTGCGTTCGTCGTCGGCAAGGACGACGACGGCAAAGAGATCAGCTGCTTGGCCGAGAATCCCAGATTTCCAGGCGCGGTGCTGGAGGAGACCAAGGTGTTACGCGTGGCTTGTAAGTTTCACAACTGTTTTCCATCATGCCCAGAGTTGTCGCGAACGTGGCCAGCCCTTTGCCCGCGAGCGAACTCGTAAATAAATTAGGCTCACTCTGACGGCCCGAAATCAACTGCAGGTGTGCGAGGTTGTTGCTAAATTTCATAACTGAATATTGCAGCGTGTATCTACGATTCAAATATGCAGGGCTACGATTGTTGCGCAGAGAAGAAGGGAGAGCGAGTTTCAGGCGGGTCATTTGAATCTTAGTTTGTTCGAGATCAGATGAAAGGTTATGGCTACTTACGAAAACAATGACACGTGTCATTGTTTTCACTAATAACGTGACTTCACGTTATTAGTGATAAAGTTGTATGGACGTCGATTTACAACGAATCAGCGTTAATAATTGCCATCGACTCCCGACGTTAATACAACGTCAGTGTCACTTACGAATTATAGTTACGTCGATCCGACGTTGTTACTAAATTTCTCACAAATTACACAATGTTTGGATTAATATATGAACGTTTTTCTGTAATGTATCTCAAAAGGTGTTACAAGAAGGAATACTACATACTTTACATACACTGCACAAACAAGTGTTCTTCAGAACGCTTTGAAAACACTTGTTTTTTATAATATAGAAAAGAATATCGTTTAGTTTTTCACATGGAATCTTACTCAAATTCTCATGAATTAAACGAATTTTAAAAGAATATTTATGATATTATAGCATGTTGCTGATTAATTAATGTATTATTTTATATTGTCAATTTTGCGAATTTCAAGTCGCAAAATTGACAAAACAGATCTTTGGAGTTCAGTTCGACACCCTAAAAGAATAACATCGTAATTCAAATGTAACTTTTCTACTTTGTAACCTATGATAAGTTTTCATACTTTTTAAAATAATAATATTCATTGGTGTTTTACTTTTTTAATTTATTGGTTTTACTTTTTTACAAAGTAAAAAGTGACATTAGAGTTACGATGTTCTTTTGAGGTGTCGAGTTTTAATTCATGAAAGTCTATTGTATAAATGTGGATAAGAAATTGACTCAATTTCAAATTGAAGTTAGAAACGTACACGATTTCGATGTAACAATGTTAATGTAATTTATATAAATTCAAATAATAATAAGTTTTATTTCAAAAACTAAAGTTGAAAAAATCGAATTTTACTACAAATTAAAGAATTTCTAGATGTAATAATAAAACAAAGCCGCTTATTGTTACAATAGTTATAATATGAACTACAAAATGAACAAAGTTTAAAGCAAATGGGATAATTCTTAGGATCACGAAGTTTCTAACCTAGTAAAAAATTTCGTTCCGAGATAATCGCGTTTAAACTTTGACATAACCGGTTTTAAGATACCTTACGAAAACAATACTACGTACTAAATGCTGGCAGAGTCACTCCTGCAACCACTTAAAAAATTATAATTCATGTAATAATTTTGCAAAAATTCATAATTTTCAGTTTAATTTATCCGGAGCATCTAAAAACATTCTCACTGTCCGAATATATTTTTCTAATTTCCACCACAATTTTTCTTAAACTGCGTTATTAGATTCCACCAACGAAATCTAATCTTTTACAACGTTTCCCAAATCCGTAGCAAATCACATTTTAACGATCTCTCGAATCCCAAGTAATTGCCAAGCTGCGCAAGTCCGCTATTCGCGCAAGTCCGAATCTTTTTCAAATGCATTTGCGGGCAGCGAAAAACAAAAGCAAAAGCCTCGCAGGATCAATTTTATTGGAGTGCCATCTATTATGAGATGGAAACACGCGAACGTTAATCGTGTTTACGTCGGACGCAAGAGGATGCAACGACTGCGCAGCAGTAACCGTGCCAACCGCAAAACGGTTCTTGGATCCTCTTGGGCTTTGGTTGAAGTCACTCCGACGAAATACTCGGCAGCGACCTCTGACCCCGCCATCCCCCAGAAGAAACTTTACAAATTACAATTTTCGAGTGCCGTCTCGGAAACTCGCGGCGCACTCGTATTTCCGAACGCGTTGCGCCATCCGAGAGCCATTTTTAAAACTACAGTCGCTTCGATCGCAAAAAGCCCAACCGAATCGTAGCGCGCGTATTTTCGGATTAATCAAAATTTCGCAAAAGTCGGAATTGCGAAAGACAGTTTAACCGTGTCTGCTGGCAAATTTGATTTCGCGGTCGATTTGAATTCAAATTACGACATTGACGAACAAAGGTAATCAACGGATTTGCGTTTCGCTGGAACACTACAATTTTAACGCGGTTTGCGCGCGTGTTTGCGAAAGTATTGTATAAGGATTGATGGTTTCGAATAACGGGTGGTATTAAATGCACGGCTATGTGCCGCGTTATCAAACTATTAATTAGCGTCATTTATTAGTTTCTACGATGGTTAAATTCTCATTAATATTAAATGAACATTTGTAATTGCTCTTAGCGACTGTGTAATCACAATTATGGACTGATATTGAGTTTTGAAACGAAAATGACATCCGAATACAGAAAATGCAGCACGCTGTCACCGCTGGATTAAAATCGAAGCTCGCTCAGATCGCGGTAAAAAAATTAAAGTTTTGAATAGTTGAACATTCGACGAAAGCTGTGATCGATACCGTGACTGCCTTACTAGAGTACTAGCCTTGTCAAAAAATTATTAACTACAGCGTAATTTCATAACTCACGACATAACGCGAAACTTGGGTTCACGACAAGTTTGAATTAATTAAACGCGTCTTCTCGGGGAAAAATGCGTTCAAAGTTGCACGCGGCTGTACAACGTAAATTGCACACACGTTCCCCGCCGGGATTTTATTTCATTTTGTCATGTAAATTGCTCAAAGGTAATTTTGAAATAAAACACACCCATTACCACCACTCCGCGGAGCCAGTCTTTTTCTACGCCTGCAGAAAAAGACCTGCATTAATTCAGCAAAGTCTGGTGGTGCACGATACTGTGAGACCCCAAAAATTCGATGGAAACATCACAGCAAAACTTGGCAAACACCATTAAAAAGTTTCGCATCGCGCTGCGTAATTTACAAAAATCCTTGAAATTAAGTTCCCACGTCAGACATTGCCGAAGAATTTGCTTTACCCACCAATCACATTCGAAAACCGAAATGCAAACAAATGCGCTCCCGGTCGAGGTAAAACACCCGAGAACCCGCGGAAAACTTGGCGTTCAACAATCCGCACTATCATTAACCTCTTTCAGTTTCAATTTAACTTTCGAGACCGAAATCGGCAAAACGGAAAACTCGCGGCCGCTTCTTTCAAGTCGTCTCGCGCATTGCTCCAACGGCCATATTCAGCAATAATTCGTTCCACCTGGCAGAATAAGCCGTAATTGGTCTTATTTTAGCGCGCGGAGCGCAACGGGTCCTCGTGCCTTTTCTTGCGATTTAATATTGAATGAACCACCTCTTACAAAGTCGTTGAACAAGAATGCACTCAATAACTGGGCGGTTTCAAGCTATTCGAGCATTTCATTTTCATCGTACCTTCAATAGAAAATCGATGTTACTACGGAAACATCAAAGATTCCAAGTCGTTGAGATAACCTACGCCGCCAAGAACAAGCCAAACGAGGTTGCAGATCGAGTTATAGAAGGATCCAAACTCGCACGAAGTTTGTGTCAGGCCGCAAGTAGGATGAGATCGGTCGGTTAGTTCTTCGGGCGGCTACGGCAACGGGATTCCTGGACCCGCTGATCAAACTCGAGCGCCGCACTTGTTTGCATTCTAATAGCCAACCATTTCCTTTGCAAACGAAATCCGAAACTCGGATACTTCTAGCGGCGTCATCCGCGGAAGATTTTCATTAATCCAGCCAGATCCGCGATTCCGATCGAATAGACGACCGCGCCCGACAACCGAATCGCTCCTCTTATTGTACGACTTTCGGTTATATGTATTATTCAATTCGTCACAGGGTTCACCCTGCTGTCGAGCAATAATTAAACCAAGATCCCTGGCTTTTTCCTTTGTGCAACACTCGTTTGCCGGAGCAATTAAATGTAATCCGATTTCCCTTTGCGACGATTTCAGCAGATTTTCGACAGCCCGTTTTTGAATTCTTTATTCCGGGCGGACGGACAAAGTGTCGTCGGGCAAATTGCATTGCTCAATATCAATAGAAAAATTATTCAATCCTGGAAATATGAACCTTCATGATTTTGTTATATTATTTATGCAGAAACCAGTTGACAATGAACATTGCGATTTCGCATTTCTGCCAATGTAGTTTTTATTAGTGCTTATTTTCAAAAGGGTAGACAACTTTGAATGTCAAAAAGGTCATTTACCGGATTTATTTCGACATTAAAACACAAAGGATAGGTCAGTGTTTTTATTGCTTGCACTCTGAACTTTAATTTCTAATTTTTTGACGCCGGACGCGTCAGCCTTTGAGCCTTTGCACCAGGTTACGCCGACGTCCTGTCTCCATGCAACGGTCATTGGTGGGGGGAGTACCGCTCGTCCATGTCATTTTCGATCAAAAATGACTTAAAAACATTATTCTTCATAATAGAAAAAGTTGTATTTTAAGACAATTGTCGCGTTAGGAAAAAGTGTTTCTTTTTCACAAAAACAATCGTGCATCAAAAATCCAATTTTTAAATGTATTTTTAAATTCTATGTAAAATTCAATTCTGTACAGCAAAATCAAATCCGCATCGAAGTCGGGTGTAAATGCCAATCTGAAAATTATAAATGTGAGTAAAACGTGTTTAAAGTTTACGCTTCAGTTTTTTTTTGTTTGTAAGTACAATATACCGACAGTCTGCGGATCCTACGCCATACATTTGCCCTTCAGCAGTGTCGCCCAAACCTCCGTACTACTACTCAATTTGGGACTAACCGGGGGGCTAGATATGTTAGTGAAAGTCTACCCGGCGTGCCCAGACGTTCTCTCAGCGCGCCGGGATATTTTTCAATAAATCGCTTCGTTATCCGATAAAGAAGGTACTGACGGGCTTACACTGAAAAAAAAGTCTTGCGGGATCAATCAGACTTCCTGTCAAATTTGCAGGTTAAGACTTGGTATAATCACATGTCAAAAACATTGTGGTATTAACAAGCTTAGTCTTTTTTTTCTTTTTTTCGACAAGATTTTTTTCCGTGTAGTATGAATACCCTATTAGAAAAATCGATGCAACCGGAAAGTCGTATTCCAAATGTGAAATTTCGTAGTCGGACGTACACTGAGAAAACTAGATGGCGACCAACGCCATCTAGATGGCGACCTGTACCATCTAGATGGCGATTTTCGCAATTTAAATGGCGCTGGTCGCCATCTAGATGTTACAGGTCGCCATCTAGATGGCGTTGGTCGCCATCTAGTTTTCTCAGTGTGATAATATGTTCGGGATAATCTTAAAC
>JABFPB010006085.1:0-12458 GCA_022817645.1 Ceratoteleas bidentatus | reverse complement strand
AATTTTCTGTTGTTTCAAACATTCGCACTCTGGAATACCAGTATTATTGGCAGCGCATACATCTTTTTTTGCGTGTATGTTACGCATGCTCGGTTGACGAGTCGCGAGCTAACCTCCATTGGATTAACTTTTTGACATTCGGCTGTGTGACGGCCATCATGTGACGCCCACAATTCGGCCATGTACAATAATACATTTAAATACGGATAATTTTTTTAATTTACGATTTTTTCACGGTTTCTTAAATTGACGATTTTTTACTATGAACGAACTATGACGAGTTTTCACGGTGTCATAGTTCGCTGGCCAGCCTGTATTAGAGAATTGAAGGAAATAAAAGAAAACTTACAAATAGACATAAAAATACATTTGAACCTATTACAATTTTTTATTTAATTTACAAACTCGCATTATCGCATTATATATATCAACTAAATCCACCACTTAAGAATGTAATTTGTTCCATTTCTGTTACTTGTAATATGAGTGCAAGTAACAGAAACAACCCGTGCATTAATGCCCATCCCGTGCACTTTCCGTACACTTTCCGTGCTCCCCCGTGTCCATCCCGTGCACTTCCGGTTCACTCTCGCAAATTCCCGTGCATTTCTCTTGACCTCCCATGCTTTTCTTATGCCGTCCCGTGAACTTCCCGTGTACTCCCGTGTCCGTCACGTGCACTTCCAGTTCCCTCCCGTGCACATCCCGTTCACTCCCGAACACTGAATCATTTGACAGATTGAATGATTTTGAGGTTAGAAAGATATAAGAACTGAATTGACGTAAATAATTAATTATTATGATCTATTATTGTAACTTACATTAATAAAGGTGACTTTTTTTAAACAGTTCAATTATTTTAAAGCAAACTTTACGTTTAAAAAAATTAAAATACAACTCTGCAGATTTCAGTTTGTTAGTTTTTATATACTTTAAATTTGGTGCGCTAGAACGGCCGAGAGTAAAGCCTATCTTATGCGGCCAACTTCATGCGTAAGAATGCGTAAGATAATCTTACGAACTTCATGTCGCGTTGTGTTTTTTTAAGAATGGGTCATTCCATGTACATATTAAATTAATTATTTATCCCAAAAAACATTTTTTTTGTAATAAAACTTTATATATGCGTAATTAAAAAATGAATTAGACTGTTGAAGTTCAGATGACTAGCACATGTGAGGTTACTACCTTACAGTCAGATTTTCAAAGTTAGCTAACAGTCACCTAGAGATGGAAATAGTGATGCATATGGGTGTCTTAGGTGAGTCACTTGTGACTCTCTTGCGAGTTACTGTTACGTCACAGACAATTTATTGGTTGATCGGGACCCTTCAAACAAATCTTGTTTATAGTTGATTCAGCGATTCCTGTTTCAATCTTCTTTTAGCCGGACATTTATTAGTTGACTCAACGTTGAACTACTAATCCAACAACTATGTACAATTTCAATGGATTCCGCGAACGTAGACTCTACGTTAAATCAACTAAAATGCTCCCTTGAGGTTTGTATTTATCGAATTAAAGTATTATATTGCCCTAGGCTGTAATTAATTGATAATGACATTTTCCATCCGATGAAAATTTTTTCGATGAAACTTCACAAAACAGAGTTGATACTGGGACGGATTCGAGACGCACCGCAATCTTAATTTAGTGAAGTCGCGGATCGATGTTCGGTGTTGATTTAAGACGCGTTTTCAATCACGAGACGACGGTGCATATTTACCTTGGAGATGGTAATGATCGGTAAGACGGAACGCGATCTCTTTTATGAGTTTCGACGGGATTCAACGGGTAAAGGGAGGGGGGAGGTAACTGTAGCGAATTCATTGTCTTCCCAGCTATTTCGCGTTATCTCCCTCACTGCGGAGTAATTTACATGTATATAACTAGGTGCACTTAATGTAGTGGAAGTGCGGAAAAATTGCAAAAAACGACGTTCGTAACTCTTTCGCCAAATGTGCCACGTATTTTATAGATTGAGTTATCCTGTCATAAATCTCTTTTTTTACATGTTACTCTTTCTGTTTTTCCCGTGCATTTGGTTAATCGATACTGCGAAAATGGAGTTCAATTGATAGGTATAACATTTTGAGGTTAGACATTTTTCTTTAAAAATGGAATAGTTAAAAACAATTTGATGTTATAAAAAAAGATTTAAATATTTTAACAATTTGTTTATATTTTTCGCCGTGGTGTGCAATAAAATATTAAATCATTTTATTTTATAGTATTTAATGTAATTTATAGTGATACATTTTGTTTTCTTGTACTCTTTTTTTAAAGTTTTTTTAATACTCTAATTGTATACAATTAAAATACATCTATCTCCTTTTCAGAAATCGGATTTCAAAAACAGATTGCATAGAATAAAATATTCCTTTTCTGATTGCTGCTCCACTTTTAATAATGTCGCGCTTTTCCCTCTCATTTGCTCCAAGCTTTCTACCTTCGGATCCCCACTTCTCCTCGCCCGTTTTTCCACGAAAAAACCCGTTTCTAAAAAAGATAACCGCAGCTGAGACATAAGCGTTGACCGCGCTTTAAAGCGCACGTTTTCGTTTTAGAATAATGTAACGCAATAATTCATTTGCGAAACACGATATTTCTGCACAGTTAAACGACGGAAACCCGGCCGTCTTTTTGCCGTTAAAGTGCACCGAAAAATGTATAACGCGACATTTTGTATAATGATGAAAAAATGCCTTAATATTTTAATTTTATGTCTTCCGTCATGTTTAATGATCTATCACTTCAACATTGTTAGCAAAATTGTTTTCTCAATTTTGATCTTTGCGTGAGCATTTTAAGTTTTTCAAATAAAAAAAATTAAATTAAGAAAAAGTGAGGTTAAGATGAGTAACAATGAGGTCGTTGTCTAAAATATCCCTAATAATCAAAATTTGAGGTTAAATATATTTTAAAATTGAGGTTAACTAAAAATTTCTTGCAACTCTATTTTCTAGTTGTCCGCTATTGCGGAACGTTCGCGTAATTCACTCGGTGGATCCGAAGTCGCCGGATTTGGTTGTAAATCAGAAAACTGCTCGCCCAAGGAGCCAGGTGAACACTCCATCGTCTAATCCACTAAGTTCGTATCCCGAGAGCCGGCTGCCGGGCGTTTCGGGCTGATGTTGAGCCGTTTTAAATTTACTTTCGCTTTTTCTGCTCGGTGGTTATGAATGCGAAGATTCTCCGGGATCCTTGAGAACACCTAATCTTTCATAGAATTCAATTGCGACGAGCTTTTGCTTTGCATGCAACGATTCTCCGTATACTTTTCCCGATCGACAATTTATTTTGTACACTATTTTCCTGTTAAGTCACGTTCCTGAGTCAACATTTGGTTCAACCAAATAATAAAACTGGCGCATTTCGTTTCTTTTTAGCAAATAAATTGATTTAGTTGTGTTTTTAAAAATTATTATTTTTCAGTTTAACTAACCAAAAATTAATAATTGATATTTGGTTAGTTTAGCTGAGTAGTTTGTAGTTGAGTTTTCTACAAATTGTTTATAAGAAACTAAACCAAACTAAACTCAATAAAACTAACTAATTTATTAAGACTAGGAGTGACTGATCTGTTGATGATTGTTTGAATTGATTAAACACATTTTTCGTTCTATTCTAGGAAAAATGAGCATCTGTTATAACTAAAAATCAAGATGTTCGTCAACATCCAAGAAAAGTATAATATTGTTAAAGAAGTTTGATTGCTTTTTTTGATGGAAATAATGTTTCGAAGTCGAGGAAATGAGTTTTGTAATTAAACGCATTTCCTTGTGCTCGCGCATATTTGCGCCAATAATTTTACGAAATAATAAATCCGTGCGGTTTCCTTCTCGGAAAGCGTGTCGAATGATTTCAGTTGCAAGCCGATAGTTTCGCTAATAAATTATAACGAATACTTCAATTAACTATTCTGAGTAAAATGCAAAGCAATTCACGGGAATTGTAATATTTGAAATGTTATTCGGTTGCACTGGAATCGCGTTACGATTATTACACAATTTCATTTGGATTGTTATTTAAAATCAGCATTCCCAATTGACTTTTCGCAGTCGATTTCATTTTAAAACGTACCTATCATATTTGAATAACAAATATTTAAGAAGATTTAATTATTTAAAATTCATATTTTTCGTGTTGGTTTTGTGAAAAATTGTTCGCATAGAGTGTTTTATGAAAACGGATTCTATGCACTCTAAGAACAATTTCGTATTTCTTGAGTCAAGAAATATTTTCTTCGCTCAAGTAAGTTTTTCTGTCTTGATAATAATTTTTTCATTGAGAGTAGGACAAAACAATTTAAGATAAGCTTTCTTAAGCTTTCTTAAGGCAAGAAGGTTTTTAATTTGATAGAAATCAATGTCATTTTCTCGACTGAAATGTTCTTGATGGAATGCAGACAGAACACCGGTTTATCGAATGTTAAAACGAGACGTATCGAAGGTTCACCTCAAAAACAGGCGCCTTAATTTCAGCCGCAATTTGAACACGTTTTTAAGACACACAGCCTGTTTTATTCCATAGTTCAAAAATATCTCATTCATACTTCAAACGTGTATTTTAATGTGGGAACTCATTAAAATACACGTTTCCACATTGCTTGTATCAAAATATTATTTTCACATGGCAGTTTTTAGAAAATGTTCTCCTCAGAATTGTCTTTTTCTAAATATAATGTCAAATTTGCCTAATAAATTCTTTAAGGTGCTTGTTCTTCTCACTGCGTTCGCAATATTTTATAACTCTTGTATTTTCTAAAACAAACTTTATTACTCTAAACTTGAAATCATTGGTGCATTTGTATAAAGCTTTTTTCTTAGCGTCTACCAATTTTTTGTCCAAACCTCAATTTCTGAAAACTGAATACGAAAATAAAAAAGGCTCGCTCCTGTCCGACTAAACCTGGATTCTACTACTAAATCCGGCCCCTGCCACTCTACTTCCCTCCACTCACGCGCGTCGCGCCGTTGAACGATTTTTCAATAATTTCCGAAACAATAACCCATTTCTCGATCCGCTAAAACTTTCATGAAACTGCATCCTCGCCCCGATTATGTTATCGCTATTAAATCTTCCTTAATTAACCGCCTTTGCCAATATTTCCGCAACTCGTTTATCCCGCCCATCTCGCGAGCGTCTATTTGACAAACAAGCAGCCAATCCGCGATTTCCGCCTAGTGCAATATTAATTTCGCCCATGAATTTGATATAACGCGAACTTTATACCGAAGTGCGCGCAATCGTCGGGAATCTTGTTATTGAGCATTAATTAAATGCGCGGCGCATTTCGAGCACGCGACAAAAAAACGAGTTTTGATTCCGATTGGTTCGCTTGTTTTGTCGCCGCATCTTTTCGCCGCTCGCATAAATTAAGCGCGCGCCATTGGAAAGCAATTTCGCGGTGTTTTCTCACGGCACATACGAAATTCGCGACGTCTCGAATATCCGGCCAGTTCTTTGCGCGAAACACGTTTAAATATTTGCGAATGGGATAATTGTGTGAAAGGCATGTGCGAGCGAATGGAGGATTGGAATTGCGACTGTTGCTACAAGTGCTTACGTTAATTATAGACATTAACTATATTATTTCTAATAATTAAAGAAGTAAAAAAAAGTTCTGATGTGGAAGGTAATATTTTTTATTTGATTTGTTTCGTTTTGAAAATAACAAAAATGACAAAAAATACTATTTGATTTAAGCGTGTTGAAACATACGTAATCTGAAGTTATCGTGGATAATTATAGCACATTGATAAATGATGTAACTTTGTAAAATAAAATACGAATATTCCATTAAGTTGTAGTGAAATTAAAAATACTTTAAAATACTGTACTTAATGATTCATTTCATGAAAAGTCACGGATTAATTTGCTAGGTTCCCAAAAAGGTTCTAATACTTTAAAATGTTCGTAATTACGTTCGTAATTTTGGTTAAGTGTGAAGGTCAATGTTTCTTTGCAGAAATATTTCGTTGAAGAAAAAAAAACAAAATTACCATCTCTCCATTTATTTTCTGAATGTCAAATCTCCGGAAAATACAACTAAAATTAAATCGGAACCCAACATCGAAATGCGTTTTACTTAGTCATTACAATGGCTGATTCTACCCCAACTTATTAATGTTTCAATAATAGCTTTTTAATAATACGCTCCTTGTCGCCCCAAGTGTAAAAAAAAGAATAATACGCGAGCCCAACAAGTTAATCTTGTAATTAAAATGTCAACGCCCAAGCGTCGATCCCGGCCAAGTGACGAAATGTGTCACCCTGTAATGTGAAATTCATCGAAAAACAATCCGTCGCAGCGCAGCTCTCCGCGTCACTGCGTCGGACTTTTATCCGTTCAATTATTCATTTAATGTAATTCATTATTAAATGATACGCCGATTACGATGCAAAATATACAAATTCCGCGTCAATCGTCAAGTTTGATTCAATTTCACGAACAACGGCTTATTCAGCATTACTAATTTTATTTGGCCCAATTGTACCCTTTATAATAAATCGACACCGAATGGGAAGCACTGTTATTTTCGAATCACGAGAGTAGTTCGTCGGAAAGCAAATTGAGTTAGACATGCAGAAGCGAAAAATGTTAATTTCATTTAACATACTAAATACTATTTAGTATGTAAATAGACTAATTTGTTACAAATTTTGCTAGATTAAACATTATTTTCTAAACTGTTCGCTAACATTAAAAAAAGTTTAGCAAATCTGATTTCGTTTGTTGTGATATTTATTACATTGCTATAACATCCGAAGGAAATGTCGCTAGTAGTTTGCTCGTTAATGTTAGTAACTCGTGAGTTTTTCGTAAGTTTTTCTAGAATAGAAAAACTTACGAAAGTTTTTCTATTCTAGAACACGCTAGAAACTCGCGTGTAAATCTTACGGTTTTCTGAATAGAAAACTGATGTTTTACTTGCGAGTAAAATTTTTGGTATTCTAGAATCGAAAAACTTACGATTTTCTAGAATAGAAAATCATTAGAATTACTCACAAGTAACTCACGAGTATAACTAACGATTTTCTAGAGTATAAAAACTAGTAAAAGCTTGTTATTTAATTGCACGAAAAAAAGTTACAATAGAAACTTGCAATTTATTAGCCATGTACTTTTTAACGAAGGTTACAGTTTCCCAGAATAATCAAATATGCTGCATGTTTACGAAATACTTGTTTTCAAAGGGAAATTTACGATCTGTTTTCAATTTTTTTCAATCATTTTTCAATTATAATAATTAATTACTACATTAAAAAGTTGCTTATTAGCGGAAATTTGTTATTTAAATAAAGCTTACTAAAACGATCGATAAAACAACATTCGAATAAAAATTTGTCTGAAGAAAACCTTGCGTTTTAATCGCAAAATGCTGGCGAGTAAAACTAGTGTTTTTCTAGAAAACTGACTGTCCGGCATGTCTTCCCAGAGGTCCCAGAGTTCGCGCGTTCAAATCCCCGTGACGGCAATGGTTCTTCGAAAATTGAGAAGTGTATGGTAATAATAAATAAAAAAAAAATAATAAATAAATAATAAATGTAAGTAACAAAATATAAAGTATTGTGAAATAAATAAATGAAAAAGAAATTAAAATAAAAAATAAAATAAAAATATAACAAATTTTTTAACAAATTATTTTTTTAAATTGTTGACAGTTTTTTTATGTTTCTCATGAATTGCACACGAAAACAAAATCGCAAGTTTTTCACGAGTTACTCCTGAAAAACTCGCAGGTTTAACGCGAGTTTTTCTCACTAGAAATTCACAAGTTTTCGCATTACACTTTTCGTGAGTTACTAGCGAGTTTTGTTCGCGAATTACCAACGCTTTCGCTAGTAAAACTCGTGAGGTCTAACGTTTTACTAGTCAAAATTTCTACCTAGGATATGATATTTCATGCATAAAGGGTCGGATATTCATCCAGAAACGAAAAGCTATAAATTAAATTATTTTTTTTCAATAAGCGTTTCTGTTTGACAATTGTACCCTAGTAGAAATGAAATCAGGCGTGCCTTATCATCATCAGCGCTTTATCACGCTGGAAGAAGGCACGCCTTAAAAAGTGAAATGCTGTAAGGCTATTATAAGGGCATTATTAGGACTGCCTCATAAGGAACGCTTTAATAGGCCCCCATAAGGGGTGCCCTGCAAACCCCCAATTAAAAAATTAAACAATGACGCCTCATAGGGGCATTGTGTGGCTGAATTAAGGCATGCCTTATTTGTATTAATGATGCAAAATGAAGGGACGCCTTATAAGGTTCTTATTATGTTGCCCCACCAATACATTATCAGACTCTCCAGTTAATAACCCTACAAGGCCTTATTATGCTTCCATCATTTAGGCCTGTACAGAATAAATAATGATGCCTTATAGGGGCATTATGTGGCTGAATTAAGTAACGCCTTATTTGTATTAATGATGCAAAATGAAGGCACATCTTATAAGGCTGTCGCTATGTTGCCCCACCAGTACATTATAACGCTCTCCAGTTAATAACCCTACAAGGGCCTTAGTATGCTTCCATCATTTAGGCTTGAACAGAATAAATAATGGTGCCCCATAGAGGCATTGTGTGGATGAATTAAGGCGTGCCATATCATCATCAGCGCCTCATCAGGTTAGAAGAAGGCACGCCTTTTCAAGATAAATGCAAGAAGGCTATTACAAGGGGCAAACAACGGATTACTAATATAATGTATGGACTCATCATGATTCGGACTACTTTTTTTCGGACCGACTCACAACTGGACCGTTCATAAATAGACCTTCAAAATTAGACTCGTTAACCCTATATAGTCCCCTCCTAACTTTTCCGTCAGGTTTGCCAGCCTGAAAATAAAGACAGTACTATACTGCTTAAGATAGGTTAGAGTGCAGACAGAAATAGTCACATACACAACTATACTCGTGGCGTTTCGTGGCGCAGGGATTGTAAAGTGTTAAATAGTCCGAACTATCCAAAATATCATTCAGAACTCTTAGGACTCTTTATTACCCGATCCGAACTTTAAAAAATGATTTTTTACATAACGATGCTAACTTCACAGGAGTTTTCAGCTGGGAATTATTTTAACTCATAAGGTGATTATTTAGTGTGATAGCATGGCCGAATTGAGCATGTTTCATTTCATCACCTTCAAATAGCATTGTGACAATATATTATATATACTATATCTGTAATCTAGATATATTAGGTCAGGTAAACTCATTTGCCTATTGCATACTTATTATTTTGCTCCGTGCAGTATCAGCTCACCATACGAGTGGTGCATGATATCCTAGGGTTGTTTTATTAAACTACAAGTGATACCCTTGCGGACGTGTGGCCAAGGTATCGGATGATAATGTTCGGGCAATGTTGCGGATGTGTGGCGAGATGAATGGCGTTTTAAATGTTAGGAGGTGTAGCGCAGAGTGAGATGGTAAGGTGATATGTGGAATTTAGGACTGGGCTTCAGGGAAATGGGGTGGTTAAATTAGAGTGGCTGCGAAAGTTGCAGTTGAGGATGTTGAAGTTGGAGATAAGGATGGAAAAATTGCTGTCGGGGTTGTTGAAGTTAGAGTTAAAAGTGCAATTTTTTTTAGTCCAAAGGATGTAAAAAATGTACTATGAACATCCGAATAAGGTTCAATCTCAGATAAACGATGTATGAGACATTACATAATAAATATTAATGTTACTGGCAGTAACATACTGCAATTGTAAGAGTAAATTTGTCTGATTGTAAATGTATAATTGGAATGTATTCTAATGAAACTATTCGCAACGCTATAATCACATTATCATTATTCTATTACTTTCAAATCATAGCATTATGTGCTACTAATGTACATATATCATTAAATAATTTCAGTTCGAAATATTATTTTATATATAATCAATAAAGTAGTGAACTCAGTAACACCAAAATTCGGTGAATATCTTCAAATATACTGTAATATTCTTTGAATATTAGCTTTTCGAATACCGCAAAACAAATGGACATTACATAAAACAACACTTGAAATGATCAAAAAGGTACATTTATTAGAGTTTCAAATTAAAATGACTGTAAATTTGAAAATAGTCTAAGCGAAAACCTGAATCCGTTGATGACATGCCAAATATGATTCCTTGAAGAAATCTTCGGCGACGACAGCAGCTCCGTGATAACAGGGTAAAAACGGCACACAAGTAAAAACGAATTAAAATCGCGAATGTAACGTTTTATTCCCAGGCGAGGCCGCGCGGGGCGATAAAATATGCAGACATCATATTCGCCGCATAAATAACGTCATGATATCACGCATTATCTCACTCGTGAGCACTTTTCTTATCAAAGCCGTTGTCAGCGGGTATAATACACGGGATTTCATTTCGCAAGAAATTATCACTGCAGTTTCACCAGCGCACCGCATGTCTTCCGGAGGCGCATACGTTGCGCCGAATATAAAACGTTATAATGCAATTCGCGCATAAAATACATTCCGTAATACATCTTCGCTTGATCATAACAGCGACGACACGCGAAAATTATTGAATTATAAAACGCGGTAAACGTGCGCCGTAGCGGGTGCCGCAATTGCAGCAACCTTTGCCATAGTCGCGATACGCGAAAACGTCATTACCCTCAAGTTGATGCTAACTGGAGGGTCAATCGTTGCGATCGAGACGCGACGCATTTGCGAGATAAAAATGTTAAGCTTCTAGTACACGGGGTGACCTGCAAATGAGTGACTCGTGTTTCGGACACGAGTGAATCCTGTGTAATGAAAAATGCAGCGAAGAAATACCTACCTTGGTTTAAGTATATTTCACTTGATTCAACAGAAAATATTCTAAAAAAGTTTGAGAATATTTTTGATTTATGACAACTCATTATTATATTCCAACATATCCACAATTCGATTTGCAGTAAATTTTAATAATACTTGAGCCGAGTATATGTTAAAAATGAATAAAGTGAAACTTATACTTAGAAGAATACAATTAATTACTTAAATTAATTCGGCATATACTTGAATCAAGAATAATTTCAAACAAGGTTTTGACAAAATTATAATTCTTCGTTACTTATTGACGTTCTAACGATTTGCGCCCTGGGGTAATGCGAGCACGTTAACAAATAATACAAATAATGTCATTATTTATACATAATAATGTAAACACACATGTACTTTCGTTTTCTTTCATCAATTGATTACCGGAATCTACAGAAAGATTAATATTATATAAATAATTTCATATTAAATTTCGTTATTGAAAAAAGAATTGCAACTGGCCCGCATTACCCCCCGAGGTGGGGAATGCGGGCTATTTATTGTTTTACATTATAACCTTATGGGAGTAAGTGTACGCATATAATAAGTACGCAAAGTAATATCTTATGAAAAAAACAATAAGTATATGACAGTTTGACTCGAAATTTGCATACAGGGTTGCAGAAATGATATCATTTGATAATAAGTATAAGTAAAAAAAAATATGTGAATGATTATTTTAAAGTGACGTAAATAATTAATCATTCAAAAAATTATGATTAAAATCGATTAATTTTTATAACAAATAATTTGAAATAACATTCAATAAATGTTATATTATTATAATTGGTACGGTACGTTGATCAGTGAAGCGGTGGTTACCGGTGGCCCGCATTACCCCACCATGCCATTTTATAATAAACCTAATGAAAGTAATGTTTTTACATCAAATTTAAACACATAGACAATCGTTAATATGAAGAATTGTTTGAACTTTCACAAGGTTGTTACATATTGCTTATATGGTGTAATCTTCTTAATTATTCTAATTAATAATACTGAAGGAATCTTACAGTGAAACACACTTTTACGAATTATTAAATTATTTATAAATTTGATTATTCTTTTTGTTACTTGTTGTATATACTTTGCGATTCAGATTAATAAAATAGCAATATTTTAACTTATGTTTTAATCGTTTTCGTAAAAATTAGGTGGCCCGCATTGCCCGCTGCTCCGCATTACCCCACGCTTCCCTAATTATCATTTGTTACAACACTTGTTTGTTTGTATTCAGGATATTCTCATTTACAGTATATACATATATTATTATATATTGGTCTACATTTTTTAAATTACATTTTATATTCGGTATTCAAATTTTAGATTCGTTTACGCTACCAGAATCACTTGAACGCTGAAAATCGCTTTTTATAGAAAATTTTGCAGTAGACGTGATTTGAACTAAGGATCTTACGAGTACTAAGCTAACGTTTAACCTACTACGCTGTCGATGGTAAAGTGCCAGTAGGTGTATTAAAGAATCACGTGGAAGTCAAGTCGGCACCGCGGCATAAACATAAACGTGTTCCTCGATTGTTTTACCGACGATTTTGTTTGTCCTTGTCTCGCATTGGAACTAATTAGGCTCTCGTGCCGAAAGCAGTCGCGTTGGGCACACTAACCAAAATAGGTACCCTT
>JABFPB010006084.1:0-12459 GCA_022817645.1 Ceratoteleas bidentatus | reverse complement strand
CTTGGGCCAATCTTGGTCGCGGGGCTTGAGCCAAGCTTGGTCGCGGGGCTTGGGCCGAGCTTGGACGCAGGGCTTGGACGGAGCTTGGGCGCCGGGCTTCGGCCGAGACACTTTGCCGTAGTCTTGGCAGCCGAGGTCGGCCCAGAGTCCACCCGCGTTTCATGCCAAACTTGTATACCAAGTTGTATACCAAGCTTGGCCCAAACTGCACATACTTGGCGGCAGCTTGGCGGTTTCTACGTGGGTGATTGTTTACTACCAATGACGAAAAAAAATTGTTAAAGTGTCCCATTCGTTGTAGCTACCAGAAAAACGGGGAATTGTTTTCTTCGGTAGGAGTGGCCCTGACGATCCGTTGACAGCGGCAGCGGTAGAAGCTGGGTCACCTTCGGACGATGAGGACAGCTGTTTGGCCATATCCTGAAGTTGAATCACGATGAGCAGATATTTGGCTTCGTAGGTGGCGAAGTGTTGGTCAACAAAATACGCCTCCTCTCTACGTTCAGTAGCAGTAGCGGTCCGACGTAACTTGCCATGAATCTCATGGTAATCGGCCCACAGGGAACGAACGTAGTCGAGTCGCACCTTGATATCTGACTCGACGCGAATTCCGACCGCTGGATCGTTAGCGATCGTGCGATCGAGCCTGTCGAAATTGTCGATCATATCAGCTAATAAATCACTGAACGAGTCCTCCATCGCGGGAGTGAGATCCCGCATGGTTGCAGCGCTGTGATCCGAAAACGACGAAAAAAGTGAAGACGAACTTGCATAGGCGAAAAAGTTTTGAAGCGAAGTACTCGCCTCGTGATCACTTGACATAAACTGCACTTACAACCTGAAACAGGGAAACAAAGAAATACCCCCGCGAGCAATGACAATGACGGGCAGCAGTGACAATGGAGCGGCGGCGTCGGGTAGCGGCGTTGGTCGGTTGCGAGTTGCAACAGCGGCACCGGGCGGCTACGTGAAGCCGCTTCCAAATACAGTCAGCGGCTGCGAGCGGCGTCAGCGAGTAGCGTCAAGCACGGCTGGGACGGCAGCTGGCGAAAGGCGGAGTCGAGCGGCGGCGTCGAGCGGCGGCGTCGAGCGAAGGCGTCGAGCGAAGGCGTCGAGCGGCGGCGTTGAGCTGGCGTCGAGCGGCGGCGTTGAGCTGGCATCGAGCGAAGGCGTCGAGCGGCGGCGTCGAGCTGGCGTCGAGCGGCGGCGTCGAGCGAAGACGTCGAGCGGCTGCGTCGAGCTGGCGTCGAGCGGCGGCGTCGAGTGGCGGCTTGGAGCAGCGGCGGCGACGAACAGCGGCCATGGAAATCAAGTCAAATGTCGAAGAGGACGTCTCAACTTGATGACGTCACAGCTGGAAGACGTCAAAGCTTGATGACGTCATATTGAACTTCGCCACGTTGTAACAAGTTGAAAATGCTCCACAGGGACAATTATTGAAGCAAGATCCTGGCAGGATCGCCAAATGATTGTTTTTGCACAACAAAATGCACGGCACAAAATGAAGCCGGATGGTCATCCAGGGCTCCAATAATTTGTCCAAAAAAAAGGTCTCGCAGAGACAAGTCGTCGGGTGGGTTCTCGGAAGGGTTTGAGAGGAATACCCCGCCACTTGAGAAAAATATACTTTATTAAAGTTTAAGTACTATTAAGGATCACAACCCGACTCTCCGCATGCCCTCGCGCATACATTTCAAACGAAAAAAAAAGAATTTCTGAACGCGCGCGGCTCGCATCGGAATAGTGCCTTGTTTCGCTGATAACTGAGCCCCAAAATGGGAAATCGCGGAGCGACAAACACGCGATTATGCAATGCCACGCAGGGCCGTATGTTTCGAAAGATTTTTTGAGAAAGATCTGTAGCATAACTAAACAATTATTGTAATGGATTTAAAAATAAAGAATACATACATTCTTCATTTCAAACACGTTTTTATACATTACTATTACTCTTTTGGATCAACTGAAATGACGAATAAAAATTTATTGATTTATTAAAATGACAAATAAAAATTGATTCGTTATTTCGATTGATTTCAATAACGCATAAAAATTTATTCGATATTTCGATAGATTCAAAATAACGAATAAAAATTTATTCGGAGTTATTTGGAGTGATTCAAAATAACGGATAAAAATTTATTCGTTGTTTCGAGTGATTCAAAACGACGAATACAAATTTATTCGTTATTTTTTAATCATTAATAAAAAATTATCGAATTTTGCTCTGGGACTGACCCTCGGCATTGGCCCTGTGCGACATCGTCGCCTGGGACTGTTCCTGGAAAGTTCCCCGGTGCGACAACGTCGCCTTGGATCGACCCTATGAATTCCCCCGGTGCGACATCGTCGTTTGGGATTGACCCTAGTAATGCCCTCGGTGAGACATCGTTGACTGGGATTGACCCTAGTAATTTCCCTGTTGCGACATCGTCGCCAGGAGCCGACCCTGGGAAATGCACTAGTGCGACATCGTCGCCAGAGACTGACCATGGGAAGTGCTCCGATGCAACATCGTCACTTGGGACTGTGCCTAGGAAGTGCCCTAGGGACGCTAGACTGACCCTGGGAAGTGCTCCGATGCAACATCGTAGCCTGGGATTGTTCCTGGGAAGTGCCCCCGTGCGACATCGTCGCCTTGGACTAACCATCGGCAGTGGCCCCGTGCGACATCGTCGCCTGGGACTGTACCTGGAAAGTTCCCCAGTTCGACATCTTCGCCACGGTCTGACCCTGGGAATTGCCACGGTGTGACATCGTCGCCAAGGACTGACCCTGCGAAGTGCCCCGGTGCGATATCATCGCCAGGGACTGACCCTGGGAGTTGCACTGGTGTAACATCCCCCCGGACCCCCGACCTCCTCAGAATCAGAATAAACTTAGTTATATATGACGTAGGATATATTTTTTATTATTATAATATATGATGACGTCATGCGGACTGAACAAGAAGAAGAAGCAGAAGAAGAAGAAGACGACGTTTGCCTCACTAAAAAACATCGATTTTCAAACATCCATATCTTTGCAACGAATGGTTCAATTTGGATGAAATTTTGGCGTTTCGGCTCAGATTTATGCGGGCTATTCGACTATGAAGTCAAAAACAATTTTTACCGTGTATCTTGTCCTTTTTTTATGCAAAAATAGCCATTTGTTCATTCGGGATAAGGTTACACTACAGCGCCTCCGGTCAAGTTTTTTTTGTACACGGAAAAAAGTCGTCATGGTAAAAAACTGTGACCCAAAATGACAGCTTGTTAACTAACCATTAATTTCTTGTATTTTTTAATGGATTGTGCATGGAAAATCGATGCTCCAATCAGTCGACAACTTCAAGTGTCGTGACCGATGAAAATACTAATGCGTCCACGGATTTTTTCCGTGCATGTTCACGGTTGTCATCAATTCCGACATTCAGTTTTTCGAACAAGGAATCGAAACAAACGTTTCGATGTTTTGTAATTGACAGTTCAATTACACCGTGCTTTATGGTTATACTACCCACTGTCATGTTCGGTAAAAACTTTTTTCAGTGTACTTGGCGGGGGACACTCCGTGTCCTCTGATATCACAACATGGCTACTTTATCTCCATTACAGAGAAAAATCCGTTTCGAAGAAAGACACATTAAATCGAAAAATATCGACTTTTTCTTCAATTTTCAACTTAAATTTCTAGCTAGGAGATTCAATTATGGAAAAAAGGCTTTCCAAGACTCGGAATTAGTATATTTCTAGTTTATAATTAACATATCAGCATATGATTACTTTATCTCCATTAGTGACAAAAAATCCATTTGAAGCAAGGCGTGTCACAAGGAATAATATCGACTTTTTCTTCGATTTTCACCTTAAATTTATAACGAAAAGGGTTAGTTATGGAAGAAAGGCTTTTAAAAACTCAGTAATAGTATATTTCTAGTTTATAATTAACAATATCACAATATGACTACTTTATCTCCATTACAGTGAAGAAATATTTTTGAAGAAAGACAATTTAAATCCAAAAATATCGAATTTTACTTCAATTTTCAGCTTCAGTTTCTACCTAAAAGGGTCAATTATGGAATGGGAAAAAGGGGCACGTGGGGTAATGCGGGACATTTAACGGAAAAATGATTTTAAATGACTTGTTTTTCACCGAAAAAGGTAAATCGCAATGTTTTTAATAAGATTAAACAATAATCTATAAGGAAATATACCATGTTTCTATTGCAAAACTGGAAATAATGAGATATTTAGCTGCAAAGACCGAAGTGCAAGTGTCCTGCATTTTACTCCTAGTTGGGTAATGCGGCACACCTGCACCTGCCATTCAAATCATATGGAAAGACAGTTGGAAATCATATTTTTGCGGTCGAAATTACTGTTTTTTGAAAATATGTCTTATAATTGTTTTTTTTATATTAAATTATATTGTAAATATTGGAAAAATGCGTGAACTATTATTTTACGCATTTTTAAAGATCGCGTCATAAATTTACAAGAAAAGGGTGTCCATAGTGAATGTAAAAATATTTTGGTCATATATGAAAAATATATTCCTAATATATTTTTTATACAAATATATATTCCCAATGTATTTCCAATTGTGACGGTGTCACTTTTGGGACACCGTCGAACAGCGAGTGAAATTCCGCCGTTACAAGTTTCGGGCAATTTTTCGCGATTTTTTTCTTTGGGATAGAAAAAGGGTTGAAACTTTCACGAGACGCTTGTTGTTTACGCCCCCCCCTCTCTTTTCGTGGTATCGCTACCTCAAGTGTCAAGCGCCATTTATTTTGGGAGCTCGCTCGCAAGGTTCTGGTGAGTATGGTGTGGGATATGCTCGCGTGAGAATTGTATTGGTCTCTTGCGATGAGAGAGTTAAAAGAGTGAATGAGATGCCATTTATTGTAGTGTGGATGAGTGCAGGAATGTGTGATTTCGAATAATTGGGACTTTTGCGCCTTGGTTTAATTGCGATAATGTTTAGATAGGACTTTGCGATGTTGTGCGAATTTATTTTGGGCGTTTCGCATTAATTTTGTTTCCTTTCTTTAGTTTGTATTTTGTTAGTAGTGGAATATGTTTATAGAAAATCTGCAGAAAGTCTGGCAACCTCTGAAAAACTATAAAACTCTGCGAAACTCTGTAAAACTTTACAAAGCTCTGAAAAAAACTCTGAAAAAGTGACGAAATTAGGACTTTTACTGGAAAAGTCTGTAAATGTATTTGGCAGAATTGTGCAGAATTTGGCAAATTGAAAAGGCATATACAGCGGTTTGTGAAAAGGCTACAAAAGTCTGACTATTACTGGAAAACATCGCAAAATTCTACAACATTCTGAAAAAGTATTCTGCAGAATTTTGCAGATATTCGCAGATTTATATCTGCAAAAGTCTGATAATTTCTGAGAAAGTCAGAAAATGTACTCAGCCAAGTACAAACCCACGAAAATCTGCGAAATTCTGTAAAATACATTTGCAGACTTCCCAAGTAATTATCAAACTTTTGCAGAGTTTACACAAACCGCGCAGTTTGAGTTTTGAATTTGCGAAACTCTCCGAAATTCTGCAATGTACATTTGTAGACATTCTCAGTTAAAGTCCCAATTTCAGCACTTTTCCAGAGTTTTTTTCAGAGCTTTGTAGAGATTTACAGACTTTTACAGAGTTTTACAGAGTTTTACTCTGTAAAACTCTGAGTTTTTCAGAAATTACCAAAGTTTTTGCAGATTTTTTCAGATAAATTGCAGACTTTTGCAGAATTTTTTTTGAACCAGGGTAAAGAATCCAGCGATTCTTTAATAATGGGAGAATGCATTCTTCAAAGAATATTTCACGTTTGTACATTATAGTGATCTGACAAACCGTACGCATTTTGCTCATATTTTGAAAAAACGCGTACGGATTGTCAGACCACTATAAAGTACAAAAATTCAAATATTCTTCGAGGAATATATTCTCCCATAATCAAAGAATCGCTGGATTGTTTATAAAAATAAATAAATAAAATTCTGAATTATAAATGGAAAAGACACTAAATCCGGGACTCTAGACTTGAAGAATGCCTTAAGAATTATAAATTAATTTTAATATTTAAAAGTTATTGAAACGTGAAAAAAATGTTTTAAGATTTAAATTATTAAGATTTAAAATTTAAAATTAAATTTTGTTTAAATTTAAAGTTCATTGTTTTTGAATGTTAAATTATAATTATTTATATTTTTTTTATTTTATATTTTAATTTTATTAATATTTTATGCATAACCACAATTTCTTTGTTGCAGGTTTTTGTCGAGTTTTGTCAACTGGACACGTTTCTCAAGGCCCCGAGAAACATCGCAAAAAGCGAAAAAGTCCTGCCTTCAGGCGTACTTTCAAGTACGCAAGTTAATTGATAACAGAAGTTGTGTTTTGATAATTGGCTCGATAATCCGAAATAAATCGATAATCCGAAATAAATAAATTGTGTTTTGATAATTGTCCTGATAATAATCACTATTAAGTTAGATAATCTAATAACCTGATAACTGATAACCTGATAACCTGAAACTAATAACCTGATAACTGATAACCTAAAACTGATAACTGATAACCTGATAACCCGATAACCTGATAATCCGATAACCCGATAACCTGATAACTAATAATCTGATAATCTTATAATCTGATAATCTGATAACTGATAAGTGAGAATAATCAAAATGGGAAGAAGAAAGCATAACCGTTCAGAAGAAGAAGAGGAAGAGTATCAACAAAGTCGACTAATAGCATGGATTATGCAGTTCCGTCAACAAGCCGTTGTGAGCTGTAAATGGAAACCAGTAGTAATACTCCTACTGTAAGCAGAATGGGAATACCTGGACCTAGCAGTATACTCAGTCCAGGGAATCCCATTACTGTGAGCAGAATGGGAATACCTGGACCTAGCAGTGCACTCAGTCCAGGGAATCCTATTACTGTAAGCAGCAATGGAGTATTACCTGGGTGTGGTAATGTTATCAGGCCAAGTATTCTTATTTCTACTATTGGTTCCAAATTCCCGAATTTGCCTGTTATAAAACGAATCTATCCCATTACTGCGCAAACTAATAGTGTTGTTACAACATCGACGTTAATACAATCAGTTTCAAAAACTACGGGTGATTCGGCAAGGGTAACACATAGTTTCGTAACGACAACAAATACTACCGATAAAGCTTTTAATGTAAATGTACCTTGCAGTTCTGCATCGCTTGAGAATACTATTGTTTCTCAACCACTACATGTGGAAAATATTGATTTTCGTGCAAGAGCATCTAAAAATGCTGCAAATTATCGAGCGAAATATAAAGGGTTCCAAAAAATCAATGAAGCTGATCTGGTAGAACATTACATTGGTAAAATGGATGCAATTTGTAATCATTGCCAAGCAAAACATTTTCAATCTGAAAAATCTGCGAAAAATGCTAATTCGTTCAGTGACTGTTGTAGCCACGGAAAGGCATTACTAGAACCATTGCCACCACTTCCAGTCGAACTTAAAAATCTATTTTCCGGGAATCATGAGAAATCCAGGCATTTTTTGGACAGAATAAGAGGGTATAACAATGCATTTTCTTTTGCATCATTCAATGCAAACTTGGTGAATTTTAATGCGCAAAGACGAGGGCCGTATTGCTTTAAAATTCAAGGTCAGATTTACTATCAAATGAACAATGCGTTGTATCCCCAATCAAATGAACAGGCAAGTTATGGTCAACTCTTCATATTGGACGAAAATGAAGCTACCGAATGTCGATTGAACCAAAATTCTAATTTGGACGACGAATTACTCTGTGTTTTGGATAACATTATGCGTAATCATAACGTGTTTGCTAAATCATACCAAATGATGCACGAAGAAGTTCAAAGTCAAGTTGAACATTTAGGCACAAATGTACCTGATTTGCAAATGGCGTTTATAAACAACAGAACAGGCGTTGATCGTGGTAGATACAATGTACAAAGGACTAACGAAGTTGCTAAAGGGCGGAAAACTTTTTCAACAATGGTCCGTTGATAATTTTGTGAAAATTGAGAAAGATCGAATAGAATGGTGCAAAGCGAATCAGAAAAAATTAAGAGTAGAATCATATCAAGGACTGATAGATTATTTACAAACCGCTGCAACTCATGTAGATGCAAAAGTTGGTCGTATGGTTATTTTACCATCTACATTTATCGGTTCCCCTCGAAATATGATGCAACTATACCAAGATGCCATGGCGATTGTTCGCAAATTTGGAAAACCTGATATTTTCATTACAATGACGTGTAATCCTAATTGGCGGGAAATAAAGGAAAACCTGTATCCTGGACAACAACCTTCAGATAGACCAGATATTTGCGCTCGAGTTTTCGAAATTAAAAAAAATTATTTGGTTGATGTCATTGTTCGACAAGAATTTTTTGGACCCGTTCAAGCTTTTGTGTACGTAATTGAATTCCAAAAAAGAGGACTTCCTCATGTTCACATGTTAGTAACGTTAAAACAGAGTAATAAAATCAACACTCCAGAGAAAGTTAACGACTACGTGTGTGCTGAAATTCCAGATCCATCTACGGACAAATCATTGCACGATATTGTTATGAAAAACATGATTCACGGACCTTGTGGTGACTGGTGTATTATCAACGGTAAATGTTCTAAACATTTTCCTAAACCATTTCACCCAGAAACTACGATGGATGAGAATGGATATCCACAATATCGTCGCTCAGATAATGGCATATATTATGAAAAACCTGGAAATTTCATTGTTGATAACAGATTTGTCGTTCCGTACTGCCCTACGTTATCAAGGATTTTCAATTGTCATATAAACGTGGAGGTAGTTTCGAGTATTAGATCAGTGAAATATTTGTATAAATATATTTACAAGGGTCACGATGCTGCGTCTGCAGTGATTGGTGATCTATCAAATGAAAAGATACTGGTATATGACGAAATCAAAGATTTTATCGAAGCAAGATACGTAGGTCCAGTAGAAGCGTGTTGGCGAATTTTGAGTAAACATCTTCAAGAAAAAAGTCACGCTATATATCGTTTACCTGTGCATTTACCTAACGAACAAACCTTGAACATAGATGATACTAATGTTAACGAAGAAGCGATTCGGGCCGTTTTGGAAAAAACGACAATGTTGTTGGATTACTTCGCCTTAAATGGGCGAGATTCTGACGCTAAAAAATATTTGTACGCAGATATTCCAGAGCATTATGTCTTTAAAAAAATTAATATTGATGGAAAACAAGTTCATCGTTGGGAAAAAAGACAATCTGCTTTCAAGATTATCGGACGCATGTATTCTGTAAATCCTACGAAAATTGAATTATTTCATCTGAGAATTTTGTTGTTGAACGTAAAAGGTGCAACAAGTTATAGAGATTTGAGAACAGTTAATGGAGAAGTGCATCAAACGTATGCAAGTGCATGTTTAGCACTAGGACTTATTGAAGATGACGATGAATGGAGACGTGCTATGAGTGAAGCTACTATTTGGATGATGCCGCGTAGACTTCGACTTCTTTTTGTCCGAATTCTAATGCATTGTCATCCAGTACATCCAAAAGATCTTTGGGAGGAATTTAAGATCCCGGTGTCTGAAGATTATATGAGAAGATTCGGCCAAAACATAGGAGTAAAGAAAGCTTATGCCCAGATTGATAATATGTTACGTAAAGAAGGCTGGTATTTATCTCATTTTCCCGAATTGGATCAAGTTACAGAATGTTCTGAAGAAGAAATACAGTCAGAACAAGCGCAATTAAACTCTTTGAAAGGTCAGCAATAGTACAGTCAGTTAAATCCACAGCAAAAACTGATAGTCGATTACGTATTGGACATTTTCAACGTTACGAATGAAAATCAGTCTAAGTGTTTATACGTCGATGGACCAGGTGGATCCGGAAAAACATTTGTTTATACTACTTTGTACTACTTACTTGCATCACAAAAAAAACTATTAGTACGATGGCTTTTACAGGTATTGCTGCAACATTATTACCTAATGGTAAAACTGTACATAAAACTTTAGGTTTACCAGTTCCACTGTACCCCGATTCGACGTCAAGTATAAAAGCTCAATCGAAGGAAGCTCAATATTTGAGATTTGTTGACATATTTATTTGGGATGAAGCACCAATGGCTCCCCGATACGCGTTGGAAATCATGGATAAACTTTTAAGGGACCTTATGCAAAACGATTTGGTTTTTGGTGGAAAAGCTGTCATTTTGGGTAGTGATTTCAGACAATTACTCCCAATAAAAGTAAGAGGAACCCGATCAGAAATTGTTAATTTATCCGTCAAGTTTAGCACACTATGGTCAAATTTTAAAATCTTTTCACTATCTGAAAACATGCGTGCTTTGTCACATGAGCGAGAATTTGCCAGTTATTTGCTACAACTTGGAAATGGCGAATTAAACGACTCGGAGGATAACGTAGAGATTCCAGCATCATGTATAGCCGATGCCGACGCAGATATTGTCAAAAATATGTATGTTTCTATGATTAGAGAAAAACTTTTAGGAATGCGGCAAACTGTGTAATTCTTTCTGCGCGAAATCTAGACGTTGACGATATCAATAAACAAGTTGTAAACCTTTTGGATGAATCGACTGAAAGAATTTACACAAGTGTCGACACAGCGGAAACAACGGGAGACAATCAAGACTTGAATGAAGCTATTTTACCAGAATATTTGAATACATTAAATCCGGCAAGTCTTCCAGTACACGAACTCCGTTTACGAAAATATACGATTGTTATGTTGATAAGAAATCTGAGCATTAGTGAAGGTTTGTGTAATGGAACAAGACTTATGGTTTTAGAATTAGGTAACAATATCATAAAATGTGAAATTTTGAATGGTGACAAATCGGGAGAAATTGTGTTCTTAAACCGAATCACATTATATTGCGAAAATGTCTATCCTTTCACATTCAAACGAAGACAATTTCCTGTGAAAATAGCTTTCGCTATGACAATTAATAAAGCACAAGGTCAAACCTTTAACAAAATTGCAATTGATTTAAGAAAAGACATTTTCAATCATGGTCAATTATACGTTGCTCTTTCTCGCGTGAGGTCTTGGGATTCGTTAAAAGTTTATTTGCGAAATGGTAGGTTAGATAATAAAGTGAAAAACCATGTTTACAGAGAAATATTTGATTAAGATTCTTGTGTAGATTCATATTTATAATATTGAGAAACAGAAAATTACAGGGGAAAGCAATACCCAATGTTCGAAAAATGATAATTGAACGATAAATAGCACGAAAAAGACGGACGATAACCGATAATAACTAGAACCTATTTGCAATACAAATGTACGAATCCAAACCTAATTTACGGACAATGTTCGTAACTTACATTTGAATTTGTAAAATTGCAAAAAGATTCTACAATTCAATCGGTTCTTTTCAGGACCAAATGATGTGCGAAGTCCAATCGCGCAACCTCCTCGTGGTGCACATTGGGTAATGCTAATGCCGACGGCGTAATTCTGGTGGATATCAGGGCCACCGTACAATTTGTTGCCAATGGCCTTGATATTCACCAGTTTTTTTATATACAAAATATCAAAATTATATAATGCATCACTTTCCAGTGCGATGCACCATTTGGTCAATTGATTGACATTTACCAAATGGAAGTGAATCGCAATTCACAATTCGCCTAAGGACGCGCGCGAAGCGCGCGTTTGTCTCTAGTGTTTATTAAACGATGTGCTGGAATGGAAGTGGGTTGCGGAATGAATGTGATGCTTCTGGCACTAATGGCTTCTTTACTAGCTTTGTTTTCCCCTTACTTGGAATTTTTGTTTTCTTTTTGCGAATGCCCTGGTAGTTGCGGTTTTAGAGATTATTATAATTCACGAAAAATTTGTTATTTCGTTATTTTACGAGTTCGTTCGAAATCGAAATTAAGGTTGTTATCGGGAATTTTTTTTTGTTACTTGGAGAAATTTTTATTGCAGTATTCGCGAGTGCCCGGACCACCTACTAATCTGCTTTGTACGCGTTACAACCTTTTTTGTCGTCTACCCGGCCAGTGTGTTCGGACGGACATGCGGGAGTTTCTTCGAGGGACCGTTCCGCCGCGTCTCGTGGGCTCATCATCTACGCCCACTTCCATCTTGCGGGACTTGTCATTATCCTCGCTCTACATGTCGCCGCTGCCACTCAAACCACCTCCACCTTTCGTCCGCCCGTTCATCTCGCGTCGCTGGACCCCAGACATCATTGCGTCTCGCACCACGTCTCCACCGTCCATTGTTATGGGCGGTTGCCACTCCTAGACGCTACTTCAGGACCGAGGCCGACAGCCTATCTACCATCAGCCTGTCGCCTCGCAGCCTTGGACTATCCCGGCACATCCTCCGGCAGGGCGGAGGATGCGTCGGGAATAATTGCAGCGACAGCGGGGCCTTGTACCCCCGGCACATCCTCC